>JAPQNM010000003.1:5426822-5441822 GCA_029783475.1 Metacarcinus magister | reverse complement strand
TCTCTCTCTCTCTCTCTCTCTCCCTCTCTCTCTCTTCCTCCCTCTCCGCTGCTTCTGCTTCGCTGTCGTCTGTTCGCTTTTCTAAGGAATTGTTTGATGTGTAAAATTAGTCAATGTTAGTATGAAATGAAGTCAAGTTAATCTCATGGGATATAGTACTTCATTAGCTGGCTCGTAAATAGACACACGCACACGCACACACACACGCACACACACACACACACACACACACGCACACGCACACACACACGCACACACACACACCCACACGCACACGGCAAGGATTACGTTCAAATCATTACTAAATTTAACACAAAAAATGGCAAAAATGAATGACAAAAATTAATAGAAAAACCTAACAACGAGAAGGAAAATCAGCAAGAAGCAGAAGGCGTTAAATAGACACGATAATTTGACGCTGGTATAACGAGGTATGAAATGAAAAGTATACATAAAGAAATAACAGAATTACGAATAGCATATTATAAAAAAAAAAGATATATAAAACAAATACATACAGACTAAACATAAATGACATAAAGGAAGGAGAACGAGAGTCAAAGGGAAGACGAGAAAGTTATACAGAAAATTTAATTGTAACAAAGAAAAGTCGGGATCACAAAGAACAATGGGTGTGTGTGTGTGTGTGTGTGTGTGTGTGTGTGTGTGTGTGTGTGTGTGTGTGTGTGTGTGTGTGTGTGTGTGTGTGTGTGTGTGGGTGTGTGTGCGTGTGTGTGGGTGTGGGTGAAGAAAAGATCTAAGCAAGTAATAAGATACGAACGCTAATGAGACACAAAAAAAAAGAGGACGAAACACACCAATGAGAACGATAAAAGCTAGTTAAGAGCAAGAGAAAGAAAATACGACGGATATCATTATAATACAAATGGATGAATAAAACTACGTAACGGAAGGGAATGAGTCAAAGCCAGAAGGGGATGCAAGGAAGGCAAGCGAGCAAGGTTGAGAAAAAATTAGATAAAACATCTTTGAAGCTTCGTAGTAAATAGTCATGAAGGAGAATCAGTAATAAATGTTAAAACGTAATGGATGTGTTATGATATAAAAAAAATAAATAATTAATATGTAAATGTGTTTGCTTACGAGGAGGAGAGGAAATATATTGATATGATTAAACAACAAATATAGATGAGTGACAACAAATAACAATGATTACAATCTTTCAAACGAGCAAAACTTACATCACAATATTTTTTTTTTGACGATAAACAAACATAATCTTCGAGTATAAAATGTTTGACTTTCATAACTCTTTTCAACATTTCTTTTACTATGGGATTTATCTGTTTTTTTTCCGTATCAGTCTCTCTTTACTCTCTCTTATGAACCTTCCCTTCTTGTCGTGAAATTAATACCTTCCTTACCCCTGGCAGACCTTATTAATTAACGATGTATATTATTTTTATGGTTACTTGATCCCGCTCAGAGTACGTGGTGGGATTGAGGGTTAGGTTAGGTGGAGGGGTCGAGGGCAGGTAGGTGGAGGGGTCGAGGGCAGGTAGGTGGTGGGGTGGAGGGTTAGGTTAGGTTAGGGTAAGGTAGACGGCTAGCTATGAGAAAACTTTGCGTAACGTGGAAAGATGAGGAAATAAAACTAATTAAAGAAAAAGGTAGCGATGAGGGAAGTGAAGGGTAGAAAAGTTATAAGAAAAAGATATATAAATAGACAGACAAACAGACAGACAGGGAAAAAACTACTGTAAGGATGAAATAAAAGAAATAATCACAAGGACACTTCTTCATATTCTTGTTTCCCTTAGCTGGAGTAAAACCTAACCTAACCTAACCTAACCTAACCTAACTCAATTTTCTATCCTAGTTTGACTCCCCTTTGCCTCCCCTTACAAGCAGCTGTGTCAAGCAAGCACTTCACACCTTCCCTCCCTTCCCCCTCTCCTTCCATCACGCCCCGCACCTCTCATTAGACCTTGACGTGCATCTACTTAAGGACGGATTAGCTAACCATTCTCCCCCTCCAAAAAAAGGAAAATTTGAATATCTGTAAAATTTCACCTGGGTATGAATCTAGCAAAATGTGAGTGTTTGTTGTGTGTTTGTGTTTGTTGGTGTTGTTGTTGTTGTGTGTTAATGTTTACTTGTCGATGTATTTGTTATTTCTTTTTAATGTTAGGGGGAAGCACTACTACTGATATCATTAATAAGCATTCAAATAATAAAAATAAATAGCTAAAACATATATATAGATAGATAGAAAAATAGATAAATAAATAGATAATATAGATAGACGGATAACATAATAAATAAATAAAAATGCAAATACACAAAAAGATAGGTATTGATATAAACAGAAAAAATATATATAATTGAATAGCTCGGGCAACCAACTCGCAGCCGCTGACTCTGCTCTTCCAGCATTCCATTCCTAATGAGTTTTGTGGACTGAGCCCTTTGTGCAGAGTGGTCCAGGTACTCACGGAGCCAACAGGACGAACCCGCTCACCTCGACTATAGAGGCTTGAGCGCTTCAAAAGTTGTTGGGTTGCTCTGAAGCCCGTTAACCTAGCTCGAGGTCAGGTCAGTTCGGTTCAGTCAAGTCATGAATTAATGCCTCACAGCAGCGTCAATTAATTTATAAAACCAGCTTTACATTTTTTCGTCACTGCTTTCTTTAACGATATTTTAGTTACGTGATGCGTGCAGCTGTCTATAGTTTTGTTAATCACGTTTGTGTTTCTGCATCAAAGGTTAGAATTTCAACCTTCCTCTATGTCTCTTTCTTTTCTTTAATGTTAAATTTGCTTTTAGCTTTCCTCATCCTTCTTATAGACTAACATTCCATCACTCTTCGCCGCATTTACTCTTCCTGCTCTTCACCTCTTTCTCCTCCACACTCCCACGTCATAAAGGCTGGCTGGGCGCGCTGCCAACAAACTTAAGTACAGGAAAGTTAGTTAGTGTAATTTTTCTCCCATAAAAATGTAGAGACACGCCCTGGAAGCAGTTGGAGTCATGGTGGACTTTGTTAGTAGCCAACGACAAGGCGTTTCAAAGCACGACTTCAAACGTCAATTACATAGCAAGTTTGTGTTGTCTACGTCTGTTTACTTACATGAAAGAGATAGATAGACAGATGAATTAAATAGAAACTCATTTAAGAAAAAGATAACTAATGAGATGTCTTGATGTTCTGAGTTCATTCATGTCGTAAAAAGGTGAGAGAAAAAAAGTGTGAGGTAAAGTCTTCCGGAACTCATCAGAAAAGACGACGGAGAGAAAATATACTGGTTTAGTCTTGCATTAATGACAGAGTTGTGATGAAAGTGAGGAGTGATATGCAATGCGAATACCCCTGCGAGAGACATGTAGTTAATAATATTTTCTGTGAGTCGATAATTACTTTAATCTAATTCGGACACATGTCAGCTTCAATAAATTCACTCGAAATTTTTCAAGCTATACAGTCAGTTTCATTGGCTTATAAATCTTGCTTTTGTGACACCTCATAGATCTTACTTCACTAACTTAAAGTCTTGTTCCTAAACTGTCTGGACAATCTAACAACTTCTGACATTCTTTTCCAATAAATCAAGTAAGACAATAAATCAAGAATCAACTCTATACCAAACTCTCTTTCATCTCTCTATATAAGCTCCTACGTGGCTTAACTGAAGACAGAGAGTGGCTTTAACACATCCAGTTAGATGAACAGTACTGTCTGCAATGCTCGGCGCCACGTTGTCATTTTAAGAACCTGAGTATTACGAAACCACATTCACTGAAGCTCCCGCCGTCGCAGCAGCCTCGCCTTTACAATGGTCGTGAGTGAGTCTCGGCGGCGGGCAGGGCGGCACCAGCACCAGTGTGGGATGTCACTTTCCTCTGGCCCGCTGCACCTATTCACAGCAAGAGCTTCAAATAAAATTCCTCACCAACTTAAGCTATACTTTTATGTTTCCAACGGCGGCGTGGGCGTAGTGACAGTCGTATCGCTCTGGTGATAGGACGGTGTATAGGATAGGATCGACAGAGTGTGATAAGCAGTAGGACAGAAAAAAAGTTGATAATAAAAATGGATTAATGGGAAAGGAAGCGCCTGGTGTAGGGTATCAACAATCAACAGCTAAGACGTAGACTTGTATCATGCGAGTGTGAGGTTTTGATCATAATACAAAGTAGTTTTTTTTATCAACCATTACGGACAAAATCATGAATTACTTCCATGCAAATATTCACAAAGAACTTACGGAAAAAGATTGAAAAAAAAAAAACGTTTTAAAGAAATCAGGTGTGTCAAAATACATATAAAGACTGATAATGATTTAAGAATCGTAAAATGTGAAAATAGGCACAAAAAATTACCTTCATTGACATTAGATATGGTTAGGTTAGGTTGTATCATACTAATAGAATAGCGTCAAGAACAAGGTGAGGGAGGGAGGCCTTCTAGGAGACTGAGAGGAGATATGGAAAGGCATGTTAAATAAAAATCGGTGAAAAGTACAAAAGGTCCCTTGATTGCCTATAATTTCTGTGCTACACTCACACATCACTGAACAGTCTGTCCCCTACATTACTGCACTCATAACATCAATCACACACCCTATAAAATAAGCTATTTCTCTTAATGGCTTTTTGTTTTGCTTTGCTCAACTTTGCTATCTATTCGTAACTTATTATTTTTACAATTGTGTTACCAAATATATAAAAGAATAACTGCTTCAATGACATTTTCCGTATTAATTGGATATATCTTCAGCCATGTATCTCTGTCTCTGTCTCTGTCTCTCTCTCTCTCTCTCTCTCTCTCTCTCTCTCTCTCTCTCTCTCTCTCTCTCTCTCTCTCGTAATAGCATCAAAGAAGGAGTGAAAATGACTTAAAGGTGACACTATTGCCTTCGAATCCTTCCTACCTGTTACCGGTTTGCTACATAACACTAACTCCCACTGCTACAGGACGCATCTGTTTCCCGGGTTATTTCTATACGACATAAAATCCTAAATGAAGACGACAAATGGTAGGTTCAAGGCGCTCGTGGCACCATCAAATGTATGAGTTATGTCGACAGTCTAGAAAAGGAAGAGAGAGAGAGTGTGTGTGTGTGTGTGTGTGTGTGTGTGTGTGTGTGTGTGTGTGTGTGTGTGTGTGTGTGTGTGTGTGTGTGTGTGTGTGTCTACGATGTACAATGTTAACCAGAGAATATATGCCCTTTAAATATTTCAATCCTATAACTAATATGCTATGTTAACTTTAAAACGAGAGAGAGAGAGAGAGAGAGAGAGAGAGAGAGAGAGAGAGAGAGAGAGAGAGAGAGAGAGAGAGAGAGAGAGAGAGAGAGAGAGAGAGAGAGAGAGAGAGGAAAAGTGTTTAAGTGGGTAGGCGTGTATTTGTGTGTGTGTGTGTGCTATCAGTCAGTCAGTCAGTCAGTCAGTCAGTCAGTCAGTCAGTCAGTCAGTCAGTCAGTCAGTCAGTCAGTCAGTCAGTCAGTCAGTCAGTCAGTCAGTCAGTCAGTCAGTCTTTTTACAGTCAACCAAACCCTCAAAATCCCAAGCTTAAGACCCACATGAAATTTATCACAAGAAATCTGCTATAATCCTGCACACAATGACTGCCCCTTGCTTCCCATCCCTTCAATGTGACCCTTTTCCGCCTTCCTTTCTCCCGACTCTTCAGTTTTTTATTCTTTCCTTCTCCTTGTCATTCTCCCTTCTCTTCGCCCCCTTCCTTTCACACGCAAGTCCGGGGTCCTCAGCCATACCATTTATTCTTTTATTTTATTCAGCTTCATCGCACCTCAAGCTCTGCCTCGTTCTCGTCCTCCTCCTCCTCCTTCTCCTGCACCCTCTTCTCACCTTAAAGGGAGTGTCTCATGATGCAGCTGCCTTTCTGCCGAGTCGTCTTTGTCGTGCTGCAGAAAGTTATCGCGTGCAATGTAATGATGTTAAACTCGATAATGCATGTGAAAGTGGCATATTACGTGTTTCAAGTGGTACGCCTTGGCAGCTGGATTTGAAGTGCCATTTGTGATATAGTTTCAGGTGGTGGCACTTAAGAGAATTAACTGCAACTGATTAATAGTGTTGAAGTGAGTGGAATGTGAGGTAAATAGTGATAATTGTGTACTAGAGGAATATTCAAATCTTGTTGTTCATTGTGAAACGTTACTAACAAAACTGTTCTTAATTAAACATAGATATAGTTTTAGTTAATAACGAGAATATTCAAATCAACGAGAAAAAAAAGAAACGAGTATTGATTTACAAACTATATGCTTGATTTTTAAAAAGATATTCCACTGACGAAAATGAATAAGAACTTTGATAGACTGACCTCCTACCGGCCGTAAGTTGACAAGACATTAGAAAACCAACTATGAATCTACCCCTCGGAAGATGAATAAAAAAAGTTCCATCATTTTCCTTATAGATCCAAGTACGTAAATGTGAACAGGACAACACTTCATAAAAAAAATATCATACGTATAGTTAACTTTCCTCCATAAAATACAAACCTATAAATGATCGAAAGAGTTATAAATGCCAGGTCATAGGCGTTAAAAGACCAATTAATAACGTTGATTATCCTTTGCGTTCTGCCACCAAAAAAAAAAAAAGAGCAATTCATTAATATCAGAAAATGTTGGTGAATCAGTATGAAATATGTGTCTCTGTTCTCGTGACCTTCATACTGGATTTACTGGGATATTAACATAATCTCCATCTCTCTTTTTTTTCTATATTTTTTCCATTGTTCTTCATCCTCATTTCCCTCTGGCTCTCTTATCTTCCTTATCTCGCTCTTAACTTATATTCTCACTCCCCTTCCCATCTAGTCCCTTTTCATTCCCCTCCTCTTCCTCCTCCCATCTAGTCCCTCCTCCTCCTCTTCATCCTCCTCTTCATCTTCATCCTCCTCCTCCAGCATCACCTACATCATTTCTTCCTTCTCTTGCTCTTTCTCCACCTCTTTCCTAAGTAATCCCAGGTGCACCCCATCCCCTTTTTCCTTTATCCTGAATAACATCCCGTAACAGACGCTTCCCTTGGATTGTTTGAAGTTTGAATAATACAAGTGTCCCCCTTCTCCACTCTTCTCTCTCTCTCTCCCTTTCTCTTTCCCTCTCTCCACGTCCTGCTCCTTCCAACAAAAAACTCTCCACCCAATTGCCTCAACGGGACAGGAATTACAATTAGCAGCCAAGTGGTGAATAGAGGAGAAGGGGCGATGGAAGCTGGCAAACAGATGTACGAAAGAACGGGAAGATGAGAAAGGATATGTTTATAATTATAGAATTTCTCCCAAGGTGTGTGGAATGTTAGAAATGCTAAGGGTGCCAGATATAGTAAGAGTGTGAATAGGGTGAATAGGGTGTAAGGGTGTGAGGAGATAGTTTACGGGTGTCTATGGGTATGAGGGAAAGAGTGAGTGAAAGGAATAGAGAAATGGATGAGATGTTTGTGAGCTAAGGGAAAGGATGACGTAAGTGAGAAAAGAAGAGCTTCATAAACTGGTGACGGGCCAAAATTTGAGGTGGGATGGGACGAAACGACCTTCCAACCCAATGATCAGTAAGCTTGTCGATCTCTCAAGCCAAACCAGCCTCTCTCCGTCCACTATCAACGCTCTATCTTGACCTACTATGCTTTTACTTCCTCCCTCCCTTGCTCTCTCCTCCTCTAACCCAACACCACTATCCTTTCTCTTCCTTCTTTCCTTCCTCCTTGCTGCAACACTCACGCTACCTCTTTCTCTCTCTCCCTCCACTCAGGTGCTTAAACTAGTAAACTGGAGTGTGTAAATACGCCATCTCTGCTTCCAGGTATAAAAAAAACATGTAAAAAAAAAATGATAAAAAAAAAGGGTTGAACAAGGCTATGTGTAAGACGGAATTAATCTCCTATGTGACTATATATACAAGTTTACACAACAATAATAATAATGATAATAAGTCTTGCATATACTGTACCCATGAACACTACACTTTATATTATAGTTTAGCATCATTATTTTTTTAGTGAAGGGGAATAATATATGTTTTCTGTGGTAGGGGAATGAATTACTATAAGAGTGGTGTAGGAGGTGTTTTAGGTAATGGTAGGGGATGTACAGGGCAGTGGTGGTGGTGGTGGTGGTGTGGGGGAAGGGGAAGGTGTGGGAGAAACTAGAGGTTGTGGTTGTGGTTGTGGTGTTATTGGAAGTAGTAGTAAAAGAGAATATGATGGTTTCCAGGGTGTTAGGTAGATGTTTTTTATGTAAAGGTGACGGTGTTGCAGGGGTGAGGGCAGCGTTGCAGGGGTGAGGGCAGCGTTGCAGGGGTGAGGGCAGCGTAGCAGGGGTGACGGCGGCGTTGGAAGGGTGATGTACCGTGTAATTGGTTGTAGTAGTGGTTGAATGCACGTCAAAACAAAGGTTAAGTCCATAACACCTCATTAGTTCACTCCAGGTGGGATGTACCTTACTACTTTTTTTATTATTTATCCCCCCCCCTCCCCCCAGTGTGTGTGTGTGTGTGTGGCTGATCTCCCATTATTTTCTTGGTGTTTTTTAATTGGTGTATTCTAAGTAACTCGTGTACTACATAACAAACTAATTGCTTCTCATAGGGTATACATATATATATTTTGTTTTTATTTACGAGGGGAGGGCAGCTAATTACGGAGGGAAAACCTTAGTAAATGAAATAGTGTTGTTGAGGTTATCTATAATAAAATAAAATCAAAATCAAATCAAATAATGTAGTTTCCCCTCTCGAATAATATCAAGAAAGAAAAGAAGAAAAAAAAACGTCAACGACAGACAATACAGTGTGACAGAAATCGAGTGAGAATTGCAAAGGCATGTATAGTGTTGTGTTTGTTTCCTTGTTACACCTCACCACACACACACACACACACACACACACGCACGCACACGTACAAACACAAACTGCTTCCCTCCTCTTCCTCTTCCTCTTCCTCTTCCTCTTCCTCTTCCTCCTCCTCCTTTCCCTCACAGTTTGTAAATATATTCCCATGAACACATATATTAAATAACTCCATTTCCCTACCACTGAAAATGTGATCGTAAAGTATAGGAAATAAGCACACCCTTCATACCCCAACACACAGACATACAGACACACAGACATACAGAAAATTATAAAAAAATTTGAGAAGAAAAAAGTAAGCGAAATTCAGGTAATCAACTTTTCTTACCTCCCCTTACACACACACACACACACACACACACACACACACACACACACACACACACACACACACACACACACACACACACACACACACCAGCAACGTTCACACCCTCCCTGACAAGCGACGGTCACAATTAATGTCACTCTTGCAGTCCATTACTCTTGGTTAGAGGTTGAAGCCCAGAAACTGTCTTCAGATTTACGCAGGTTAGAAATGAAGACAACGCCAATTTAGCAACGAGACAAACAATACCATGTAGGTTTCTTGCAATTAATTCTACTTAACCCCGAAAAAAATAGGTGTTAAGTTTGATTTCATTGATATAAACTGATTGATAGATGTGATAGAGATGGATAGAGATGAATATATATAAATAGTTGGGTAGATGAATTAATATTGATGATAGATAAATCGATAGGTAGATAGATTGAGTATAAGCCTGGTATCCATACATAAATAGATAGATAGATAGATAAACAGATAGATAGACAGATAGATATAGATAGATATATTGGTCAATAAATATAGAGAAACATGTAGGTAAGTACAGACAGATATTTAAGGTATAGACTGATCATTATTAATATCATTATCATTATTGTTATCCATTATTATCTTTATCATCATTATTATTATCCCTTTGCATTTTTTTTCTTCTTCAGAGGAATAAAACCTACACACTATCATATCATCATTATCATCATTATTATCATCATGGCCAGTATTGTCATCTACTATTATTCCTCTGCATTTCCTGTGTGTTGTAATGTAAAAGAAATCTACAATGTATGAGAGTGTAATGCAAAAATGTCACCCTTTCCCCGTATAAAGTTGCTCTCCCCTCATGATAAGAGTGAGGCAGGCAGAGGGAAAATTTCATGTCCTATATATTCTTCACTTTTATATTTCCTATCATTTTCTCTTTCTACCCTTATTTAATTTTTCTTTTTTTATTATTATCATGAATATCACATTGTACGTATGGAAGGGAAAGTATAGAATGTAGATGAAAATTATTACTTGTATCATTATTAGTAGTATTGTTATCATTATCATTACTATATGACTAATGTATAACTATTCATTACTATATAATGAAAATGTAATCCTCACGTTTTCGCCTTCAATTCAAGGTACGAAGGAAAAAAATATGAAACTAATGAACATGATTGATATTCTGTAGTCGCAAGGCAATTACGTTCTCGCATAATTTAAAACGAAATACTAATACCAAGTGATATTCATTTTTTATTTGAATTTTCCCCATTTTTTTCCCTCTTCATTGCAATTTTGATTTAATTTCTTCTATAAGACTCGCGGTTACGTCTATAAACACGACTATATAGATGTATGTATGTGTTTATGTGTTTATATATGAATACTTCTTACAACTCAATCATTGCACCATAATTTCACTCCCTCTCTTTCTCTACATCAACCCTCACCCTTGCTAACCCTAACCAACACACAGCCTTTCGTCCTGCGTCCCCCCAAAAAAAAAGACATATACATTTATAATACAAAGCAAGGAACTACACTAATAATTTTTCTCTGAGTGCAATACTTCGCCTGAAATGCTTCGCCCAACGTACATTCCTCACCACTACACACACACACGCCAAGCCAGTATTGTATTATTATTGTCTTCCCCTCCTGTGTGTTCGTTCATGAAATGCCACACGCTTGTTGAAACTGATCACAGGAAATGCTGCTCTATTCCTTATTTGTTTTCTTAGTGAGAGAGGAAGTTCAGTAATGATAATATTTCGTTCTATATGTTAAAAGGACAAGTGGCTCTCTCTCGCTTTCTCTCTCTCTTTTTCTCTCGTTTTCTATCTCCTCTCCCTCTTCCTTTCTATCTCATTTCACTTCTTAAGATACAAAATTACCGCGAAGTCATGAAACAAAAGCGTGTCTAAGCGAGTGTAATAATTATAAACATTCACAACTTCAAATGCTTCTCTGACATTTAATATTTCTCTCTTGATTTCAATGGAATTATAAGAGGAGGAAAAAAAAATGATGTTATGTACAATATCTAAGACTTAGTTTACTACATCGCTACACTTAAGACGATTCATCACAGCTTAGCCAGACCCGACAGACGTATTAACTTGCAGTGGGAAGCCTTTCAACAACAACCAAACAGCCTTCCACAACGACCTTACACACACACACACACACACACACATCATTGTCTAAACTTAACCTGCAGTATGGCAAGGAAATATAATTACTTTCAACACCACCTCTAAGTCTTCATTAAATCAAGTTGAACCCACGATCAAGTTCTATACACAAAGATGTTTACCACCACGCTCCTTAGTGCTGTATATATAGAGTACACACATAGTCACATCAAGAGGCTGTGTCAATCAGATCCCGTCGCTGCAAGAGGAGGGTTGTTCACTTTAGAATAGAAAATGCTCGTTAAATAATATAATGAGTTGGTTTCCTTTTCCACAAACATGAGGGGAGTGAAAAGAGGAATTTGCTCTAAGAAATTTACGTAAGTCTGAATGTTTGAAGTAGTAGCAGCAGTAGTAGTAGTAGTAGTAGTGGTAGTAGTAGTAGTAGTAGTAGTAGTAGTAGTAGTAGTAGTAGTAGTAGTAGTAGTAGTAGTAGTAGTAGTAGTAGTAGTAGTAACAAAAACAGAAGCAGGCATTGATATTGTCAGGATAGCATAGTGAAAAGCAACGAAGCAGGAACATGTTTGATGAACGCGCCGATTTACGGTGAATAGAGATTAAGCAATTAAATTAGAGAGACATGCAACAAAATTAATTAAAATCTTCATAAGCACACACACACACAGACACACAGACAGACAGACAGACAGACAGACAGACAAACAACCAAACTAAAAATATATACACACCCACACACACACACCACCATACACACGCAATTAAATAAATGAATAAAATAAATAGATAAATGATATAAATAAATAAACAAACAAGATTAACATATGAACACACACCCACACACACATCCACACACACATCCACACACACACACAAACACACACACACACACACACACACACACACACACACACACACCTCAGGGTACTAGGGTATTTGGTTCCGTCGTTAGTGTAGCAGCATCCAAAAAAACAAAAACAACACGTAGTCGTACCTTCCCGCCCCAGGCTTGTCCTCACTCCCCTCCCAACACTCACTCTTGTCTCGCCTCGCTCAAGCCAAGGGAGGAAAGGAGGCTAGCGGAGACCTAGTGATCAATAATGTATAATAAGCCTGATACCCCTCTGCCTGCCTGTGTGTGTGTGTGTGTGTGTGTGTGTGTTCTCCCTCTCTCTCTCTCTCTCTCTCTCTCTCTCTCTCTCTCTCTCTCTCTCTCTCTCTCTCTCTCTCTCTTTATGGCATTGTTGTTTCACTTGTTTATTCTGTCCACACTGCTCATGGTGTCCAGCATTGTCAGTGTTGTGTATATATATATTTTTTTTTATCTATATTACATAGGTCGTTGCAGTCATACTCGGGCGATATACAAGCTTGCATCTGGCTGTGAAAATATCTATCCTTTATTCTGCTCTATGGTTATGGCTTTCTATGTCCGTGAAGCTGTTTTTTTTTCTTTTTTACCGCCACCAATGTCCAGTTGAAGGGTCGGTCTATGCATCCCAGCAACCAAAGAATTGTAAAGTGAAGCCAGTGTGTATCAAAATTCAGATATATATATATTTTGAATCTCAAGATGATGAAAAGGATTAACCAAAAACATGGTAATTATGATGGCAAGATTAGGATGATATTTTTACGAGAAGAGAATTAAAGTTACAAGGAATAATGTTATTGAAATTCCCTGCTAGTTATTCTATCTAGTTTAGGGGAAAGCTGTCTCCATATATACAGATCAGCAACTGGTTAAAACATGCATTACTTTCACAGGTGCGTCCGTGGAGAGTGCTGAAGGGTGTGTGCTGTGCTGAGGGTGCTGAACGGTATGTGCTGTGCTGAGGGTGCTGTGCTGTTCTGTGTTGTGTGCTGAACGGTGTGTGCTGTGCTAAGGGTGTTGAACGGTGTGTGCTGTGCTAAGGGTACTGAGCGGTGTGTGCTGAGCGGTATGTGCTGTGCTGTGCTATGCTGTGCTATGCTGTGCTGTGCTGTGCTGTGCTGTGCTGTGCTGTGCTGTGCTGTTCTGTTCTGCCCTCACATACTCCAATTGCAAAGAAATAAGCGGAAATATTTGATTTGGCCCCACCAATATAATTTCCAGCCCCCAGTTTTGTAACCAATTTATATTCTGATTAGTTTACCGTGAAATCTCTGTTGATGTATATGATATGGCAGTGAGCTTCATCCTGCACTTTGGCACCAGCGAGAGACAGGACCGAACACCCTCGAATAGCTGTCTTTACGCTTGTTTTAGTGAGCTTGTGCTATTGAGAGACAGGCTAAACACACACACATACACACATTTCAACTTTTTTTTTCTCTCTTTCCCTCTCTTTCTCTTTCACTCCGAACTCTCAAACACCTTCCAACACCTCTCTATGTGATCCAATTCGACAGCCAATCAAGTAGACAGAACTTTGATTGACGGATGAGATCTATATTCCGTGCTCGGATAATTAAATCATCCAGCGACAACATCGACACCTGGTATTCGTTGGTATGAGGTAAAGGCACCAACCGTGTAGCCATTAATTCCTTACCACTCAGATTCTATAGACGATTTTGTTATCCGTCCTAGATTTTTTCAAGTTTTTGTTCCCTAGATTTTGTGTTGTTGAATAGATTATTACTGTGAGTGTTATAAGCGACGGTAAAAAGAGGTTAGGTTAGGTTTCAAGAAGAGAAGCATTGGTAGTATGTCCAAAGAGGAAAGGTGAAGAGATTATATAGGATAGGTTAGGTTAGGTTAGGTTAGGTTAGGTTAGATTAGGTTTGGTGAAATTTCAAGAGGAGGAGCATTGGTAGTAAGTCCAAAGAGGAAAGGTGAAGAGAGTATATAGTTTAGGTTAGGTTAGGTTGGGTTGGGTTAGGTTAGGTTTCAAGAAGAGGAGCAATAGCAGCACATCCAAAGAGGGAAAGATGAAGAGATAACAAACATCTGCATCAACAAGACGACTGGGAATAGGTCACAACGTAAGCCACCTGTTGTTATGAAGACCAGGTGAATGATATCTAGAATCCTGAGACTGTGTAGATTACCGATGATCTGTGGTATTAATAGTTACTACAACCTTGCTTCGACAATAACAAGGACTAATATTAATGCACGGGACGATTAGTTGGCTCTTCAGACGTGGTAGGAAATGTGCAAATTAATAGTAAGCGTTGTACAGTTGGCTATTAACAGTGTTAATGTTAATAGCTAGCAACGGATGTCTTGATGTTGATAAGGGAAAGATAAATTACATTCTAAAGGTAATATGTCAGGTAAGTGTTGACTGTTTTTTTACTAATTTCTTCACTAAAAGAACTGCAAGATAAGTTAGGTTAGGTTAGGTAATGAAGGGAGATAAATAGGTTCTATACAGCCAAAATGAGGTGAAGAGTGGTATATTTCGATTTTCTTATTCTCTCTCTCTCTCTCTCTCTCTCTCTCTCTCTCTCTCTCTCTCTCTCTCTCTCTCTCTCTCTCTCTCTCTCTCTCTCTCTCTCTCTCTCTCTCTCTCTCTCTCTCTCTCTCTCTCTCTCTCTCTCATCCTTCTTCCAATCGCTGCAGGCCAAAAGTCTTTCCCGTTTTGTTTTTTCTCATTCATCTTTCTCTCGTTTTCATTCTTTTTGAAGCGTCCAGGAAGTTACTTATCTGTTCTCTCCATCCTGCTTTACTTTTTCCTTTGAATTCCAGTTTTTT
>JAPQNM010000003.1:5409322-5421822 GCA_029783475.1 Metacarcinus magister | reverse complement strand
ATGGCAAGGAAAGAGAGTGCCAAAATGTAGGTGGAAGAAAACATAGAGAAAGACAATGTAGCAGTATTTACGTGACCTGACCCAACATATTCCTCCTCTCTTTCCCTCCAAGCACCCTAACGCAAGGAAACACCAAGGCAAACAACACTGATATATATAGTAATAGTATTTCCTGGTGTGAAGTGTGATCCAAAGGAATGAATGCCATACATGTGATACCCTCGGGAGGCCAACGCACCTCACCTCACCTCACCTCACCTCACCTCACCTCACCTCACCCTCCTGCCTTCCTTCGTGAACCAGAGGACGAAGAAGGAAGGAAGATGTTGTAACGCCGTGTCAGCCCTCTAGGGAAATGCATGACTTGGCTCAGCCTTGCACACTCTCCTCCCTGACTCTCCACTGTCAGGCTTGTAACTCACTCCTCAGCTCAAGGGAAATTGAAATTGGTCCAAGCCGTCACTCTACCTCCTTTAAATGCTAGTTTTGAATCCATACTCAGGAGCGGGGGACCTCTGCACTCACAGGTCCCCGGGTGGCCACACTTCAGTCATCTTTCTTCACTCTCCACGAGATGGTATCATTGTCGCCCAAACAGATCTCAAACACACACTCAACAACGAAGCAAAGAGAACTGTAGATTTCTTTTCTTTTAATTGTCTGCTTTTGTATATGAAATTGAGGTCACTGTTATTCTGTCCTCTAATGGACGCCATATAAATTATATATATATATATATATATATATATATATATATATATATATATAAATTATATATATATATATATATATATATATATATAAATTATATATATATATATATATATATATATATATATAATCGACTACATGCAGCTTATAAAAACGTTGTTCTCTTACTATAGTTGATACACAATATTATGTTCTTTCAACACCTCAGAATACAAGTCTTTTCACTAACACAACACAACAACAATTCACAATCATGGAATCACATTCTCAAGCGAAACAAATAACTGCTTTCTGCCAGTGCCTTCATGTAACACAGAATACGACAACGCAGTCAATACTTTTTTTTCATGTGTAAAAGTAATACTACATAAAAAAAGTTTAACAAGTTATTTTCCACAAACACAATATACAAGCACGTTTCCCTCCTCCACAGAGGCATCACAACGGCACCTCACTCTACCCGTTGAGGCCGAGCGGCTGCATTAGGAGTGGCGCGGGAACTCTAGGCAGGCGAGGCACCCACTCCACACAGACTCACACACCCTACTGACTACCGGCCGCCTCCGAACCCGACACACCGTACCAGACGCCGCCGCTGCTGCTGCTGCTGCTGCTGCTGCTGCTGCTGCTACCACCACCGCTGCCTCCCCGCCAACCACCACCACCACCACCACCACACACCACTGCCACAGCTTCCACTCACCACTAACTGACACCAACACAGTCACACACCACGGCTACCACCTCCACTCACCATTAACACCACCACCACTACATACTACTGTCACAGCCTATACCACCATCTACACAAGACCTCATGGCACACTAGTTGTATTTTTGTTGCTGCTGATGATGATGATGATAAACAACGAAAAAAAATGAATACTTTATACTACCCAGCAATATATACAAGGAGCCCAAAATGGTACTTGAATGAGAAGCAAATTGAAAGTTCAGATCACGGAATAGAAAACCTGATTCGCTATTGAAAAGAAGTGAAAATATTACCTCTAAGTTTTGACGAATATGAAACTGATGAAATGATATCTTACTTGAGAATACCAATTAAGGAAGGAGCAGATATTTTCACTCAGAGCTAAATAAATAAGTAATCAAAATTTAAAACTTCGTCGTATGGCTTCATTTAATTTCATATATATGCAAATGATACTTAAAAAAAATAAATAAATGAAAAAAAAAAAAATGATGGAGCATTACTTCAAATAAACTTACTAACAAAACACATAAGTAAGCAAGGAAAGAGAAATGGAAATATGAAGGGAAAAAAAAACAAGAAAACATTATTAAAGTTAAAGAAGAGTGTGTATAAATAAACATTCAGAGAGGATCGGTTCTGATAAATAAAATATAAGTAAATAAATAAATAAATAAAAACACGTCGGTGAAGAATACAAGAATACAATGGGTGGAGTTATTGAATACAAGGATAAAAGGTTGAAATCGGTTTTAAGATTCTGACCCAAATAAAATAAAATAAAAAAGAAATCAAATATATATAAATAAGTAACAACATGAAAAAGAAAAAGAAGAAGAAAGAGAAGAACAAGAACAAGAAGAACAACAACAACAACAAGAATAAGAAAAACAAAACAACAACACAAACATAAACAGCAACAAGAGAAGAAGAAAAATAAATAATAATACAAAGGACAACAAGATAAAGAAACAAAAAGTCTTATAATACACAGTCTATCTACACATTCAAGTTCCCAACAAAGAGGAAACACAAATACTTCACCTTAACCACTTTTTTTTTTCATCCCCTTTGTAGGAATGAAAATAATAATAATAATAATATCCAATCCAAACAGACCGCTAGTTATTCTTTCATCTCTTTGTCCACTTTCTTTTTTATTCAATCACTCTTCACCGCAAACAAGGAATAAGGAAGACCATTACAACAACAACTGTATCTATTCCCACGTATTTGAAGACGTATTAAAAAAACAGACATAAGTAAATAATGAAATGTTTTGATATAATTTCTCTTTATATGTGTGTGTGTGTGTGTGTGTGGAGGCAAAACAAGCACTTCTTTCTGATAAATAAATAAATAAATAAATAAATAAATAAATAAAATAAATAAATAAATAGAAATATCAAAAAAGTCAAGGAAAGAAGGAAGGAATATAATGATTAATTCAAGGTGACATTCTGCTTCCTCCTTCATGGGATTAAAAAGTATCTCAGGGAAGTGTGTTGAGCCTTACTTACACCTTCTTCTTCTTCCTCTTGAGTTGCCTTTTACGACAAGCAAGTGAATACGAAAACATGCTGTTGAAAATTTGCGTGTCTCGAGGATGGTGATAATGATGATGATGATGATGATGATGATGATGATGATGATGATGATGACAATAAAAATGCTCCTGTCACTGTTACTGCTGATGATAATAATGATGATAGTGATGACTTATTATATATACTAATTATGCAAATGCCACAACTACTACTACTACTACAATCTCGACTCTTACTACCAACCAACATTAAGCCTCTGACAACCACTCCACTACATTGCTTTAACAACAACAACAACAATTACTACAACAACAACAACAACAACTACTACTACTACTACCATTTTACTGATGTTGCTGCTCCTGCTATTACTACTAAATTCAACACTTTTATACCATCTCCACCGCTACTTACATTACTGATGCATACACCACCACCACCACCACCACCACCCAACGCTGTAGTAAGTCTCAGGCAGATCATCTCTCCACCACCATTACCTTCCCACACATCCTGCACACACTCCAAGCCGGCGAGCTGGAAGATGCTCAAAATGGTGCTCAGGCTGCCAAGTATTTGCATTCATTCCCTTAACTGTAAGTGGTGTAAACATTGAAGGTAAGACTCTTTTCTCGCTCTCTCTCTCGTTTTCATTTTAACATTTATATTTTTTTTTCTCTCTCTCTCTCTCTCTCTCTTTTACAATCTCAAGTTTTTTTTCGTTCATTCATAGTTTTGTTTTGTTTTTCAATTCATATTTTTTTCTAATTCGTCTGGGATTGCAAAGGTTGACTACACAATGGTAAAGCTTGTTATTATGAGCCTTGTAAGGAACTTTATATACACGTTCAACTTCCTTGCTGCTAAGAAATCCTCAATAAGTAGGTAGCATGACTTAGAAATTAGTTTTACATAATACACAGTGGAATACCTCGATGAAGCGTGGATGTGGTAGTGCTTCCCTTAACATAATTACTTTGAGAGATTTTGGAAATGTAACGAAATAGTCAAAAATCCAAAAGGGAATTTTTTTATAATGTACAAAAAAAAATGTTAGGAATAATGAATTGTTGGTGTTACTATTTCAATTATTTAAGTGAATATTTCCTTTCAAACTCACATCAATTGGCAGTTTTGTTTGGTTTCGTTTTGTTTCGTTTCGTGTATGTGTGTGTATCACTTGTTCCTAGACCACACACACACACACGCACACACACAGAGAGAGCAAGAAAGAATAAAACATCTCTGAGCTGGTGAATATTTCCAGCTATTTACATTTTGCATGAAGCTGGAGACCAAGATACATTCTGGACACCACAACTGTTGTTTATTTATCGTACAACAGCAAAGTATATTCTGCAATGGCCATTTTTTTATAGACAGCATAAAGGCTATATTGACGAGATGATATTTTTGTATAAGGAAGATTTTTCGATTTCCCAGAGACTTCAGATCAAAATATTCCATCCACCAAGAGAGGTTACGTGTCACTGCAATGAATTCTCTGTATTTCATGTATTTCCTGTATGCTGAACTGGATTTTTTAAACATACACTTTGGATTTTGTGAACGTTGAGAAAAGTGAGGTTTTAACGTGTTCATTTGACGGTAGGTTTAGGTAAGTACAGTCGAGGTGATGCGTGTTAGTGATAGTTGCTGTGGGTATGTAAGCAAATTGTAACTTTATGCGCATGTTGCTAATACGTCATTTATTATCGAACACTAAATTATGTTGATGTTTTGTATATGAGTGATCGATTTATTCTTAACATAAATCAGGTTAGGTTAGCTTAGGTTAGGTTAGGTTAGGTTAGGTTAGGCATCAGTATGACCTTTACTTAGCGGTGTAAGTCATTATTTAATTTTCATGTTGTAATTTAACACTTTATTTATTATCACTGGTGTGTATATGCATGAATAAACTATGTTCGTGGCTTACTATATAAATTTCTTTGGATATTTTTGCAAGTCTGTGGAAAGTTTTTTTTTCCCTGCAGCAAAATAGTACGTAACCCCCTAACATATGAAAACCATTTCACATGCAGAAAGTCAAACTGAATACAACAACGAAAACAAAAAATGTTCAGTTGTTGTATGAAAAAAAATTAAAAAAAGACTTTATAATCCTTCGTAACAGTATTTCACCTTCAACTTTGATTCCATTGCCTTGTGCATAAGTAATACGTAATCATTTCACTTTCCAACCTACATTAGTACTTCTCTTAATAGGATCAGGTATAGTATTTCCTGTCACATTTTCGATTTACTACACGTGACTGCACCTACTTTCACACCTTAACGGAAGACATAAGAAAGAAAATAACATAGAACGTATCACTACTTCAACGCTACAAGCTGTGGCAAAAAACATATATGACTTTACCTAAAAAAAAATACGATTCAATATACAAGCCTTGCCAGCCATTCTCACACCCACTACCCTCTCTAATACAGGACACGTTCTAAGTGACTTGCAGTGAACAACATATAGTTAATTTGTCCAACGCAGGAGATCAAATGAAACATCCGCAAAATTAATTAAGTGCTAATGATGGACAAATGCAAATAAAGAAGCAATTAGCAGCTAAATTATAGTGTGTGTGTGTGTGTGTGTGCGTGTGTTGAGAGAGAGAGAGAGAGAGAGAGAGAGAGAGAGAGAGAGAGAGAGAGAGAGAGAGAGAGAGAGAGAGAGAGAGAGAGAGAGAGAGAGAGAGAGAGAGAGAGAGTAAAAAACCTTGTTCAAACGGTATAATTCTGTGAAGACAATTAAAAAGCTACCAATAATAAGAAAAAAAAAGTACATATTTCATGGACATTGATGGTAAAAAGGACACAGAAGAAAAAAAACGAAGAAAAAAAAACTAGTTAATTACTGAGAGTATGGAAAGAGAAAAAATAGATAGAAAAAGCTTAATAATAGGTGACAGGTAATGGCAGCGAGTGGTCAGGATACAAAAGTGGTGAAAATAGGTCGTGTAAAGCTGGCTGGTGGTGGTGATGATAATTTTTCGCCCTTTAAGTCAAGTATTTCATTATCACTTTTTACGTCCGTCAGTTGAACTCTATATAAACTACAACTACGCTCTCAAGTACATCAACAAGTGTGGTTTAGGTATTCAAAAGGCAATACTATATACAAGGCAAAACTACTGTCCTCTTTACAGGGTCTGGCGACAAGCGGGATTTATTTTTTATACTTAATTTATTTTTCCCTTAGCCAGTACTCAGATTAATGGTGGTTATATTACTAAGAAAATCAAAACATGGAATAAAAATTACATAAATATATAAGAAAAATAAACCGTGTATAAAATATTGGATGTTTCGTATATTAAACTTAAACTAAAAACCCTGAATTTTGGACAGAATCTATATTTCCAATGGAGTGATATAGATGTTAGCCAAGAAAGAGCAGAATACAAGCATTGGAACTATAGAATAAATTTACTTTCTCGTCTTTTCATTCCTAATCTCTATTCTCCTATCTCTTCCGCTTCCCCCTTAGTCTGTGTGTGCCACTCAGCAGTCTCTCCTCACTGTCCTTTCATTAGTATGTCCTGAGAGGTGAAAGTGGGAAGACCTTTTACCGGGACAATACACACACACCCTACCTCAAATCTCTCTCTCCTCTTTCTCTATTCTCTCTATTCTCTCTCTATTCTCTCTCTCTCTCTCTCTCTCTCTCTCTCTCTCTCTCTCTCTCTCTCTCTCTCTCTCTCTCTCTCTCTCTCTCTCTCTCTCTCTCTCTCTCTCTCTCTCTCTCAATAGTAATAAGCAAGAAGCATTAACAGTGGATATATTTTTATGATATATAATAATATTTTTTTGTTTATGAATAATTTATGCTATATATGTTTTTGTAACTTTAATATCGGTCTCATCCACCTTTTTTTCTATATTTTACGGTCAAAATGTCAGTACAGTACAACTTCCATTACTGATATTTCCTCTCCTCCCCCCCGAGATTAAAAATGATTGACAATTTCCAAACGCGCACGAACTTGTACTTTCCATTGATGTTAAGCACCTTTTTCACGGTAACACTGCACCAAAGAGACGATTTCACTGTCAAAACCAGAGGGAGAACTTGTTCCCGCTGCTCCCTAACGCTTGGCCGGCGAACACGTACTAAAACCAAACTGCAAATGATGAGATATATATTTACTGATCTATTACGAGGCACCTTAAGATTTTATTGATGATAAAGCTTACCATACAAAAAAGATAAAAAGGTAGATATTAGTAGCACCAATTTGCAGTATAATCAAGGTATGTGAATACTTAACTTTAAGTAATCGCTTGGTTTGTGTAGCAATTACGTGATTAAAAAAACAATATGTATGACACCTGGTTTTTTTTTATCGACTCTACAACACAGCTTACGAGAGAGAAAATACGTTATTCTTATCTCATTATTATTATTAAGTACAAACACAAAACACACACACACAAAAAAGAATAATACACATACATAACATGAATATATATTATCACCAGAAAAGATGGAGGTTTTTACTGCAACAATCTGAGGTTCTGTAATCCTCACAAACACAGAGATACAAAGAGGAAGAAGAATTACATGCATGATTTGCGGTCATTCGTGCAGTCACATAATTTTTGTTGACCACCACGAATCCAGCAGCCCGCCCCCCTCCCTCCAATCCCCTTGACCCTGCTGCCTCCCTGCCATCCCTCCCTGCCTTCCTCCCTGCCTTCCTCCTTGCCTTCCTCCCTCCCTCCCTTCCAGCGCCGCCCCTCCCTCACCGCCCTAAAGCTGCTAGGCTCCAAGAATTCCCTTTGACCTCCACGCCACACTTCCCTGCTTTATTCTCTCTCTCTCTCTCTCTCTCTCTCTCTCTCTCTCTCTCTCTCTCTCTCTCTCTCTCTCTCTCTCTCTCTCTCTCTCTCTCTCTCTCTCTCTCTCTCTCTCACTACGATGACTTTTTTTTGTCACTGTGTGCGTGTGCGTGTGTGTGTGTGGAGGAGGAATGAGTCAAACAGGTCAGGTATTCGTGGCGGAGTTTCGTTAATTACCTCAGGAATGATCTGCCCGAAGTCTTGCCTTAATGAGTCAATCTTAAACGCAGCTAACCCAAGTCAGATGAGAAGGTTAATTTCTTCTCATTATACATTAATAATTCACTTTCTAACCTAACCTAACCTAACCTAACCTAACCTAACCTAACCCAACCTAACCTAACCTATCTAGAGACAAGACATGCAAAGATCAATTATTAATGTACTGGTTTATGTACTATTTATTATTCTCTCTCTCTCTCTCTCTCTCTCTCTCTCTCTCTCTCTCTCTCTCTCTCTCTCTCTCTCTCTCTCTCTCTCTCTCTCTCTCTCTCTCACACGCGCATTACTCCTTCCATCCTCCACACAACAAACACGTGGCTATATATTATTTTTCTATCATTTACCACTAATGATGCCCCTGAATAGCACTGCCCGCGAACCCTTACCACTGCACTCCACTCACTCATCCACCACACTCCACCACACTCCCATCCATCCTTTTATAATGCCTTGATGTAGAAAAAATTTACTCAACCACACACACCCACCAATTTTATTTTTTTTTCTCTCTCCCTCAGTGCAATACAAAAAAAAAAGTACCATTGATCTACCACATCTGATATTTTTTATTTTTCAACATTACGCATTTCATTCAGTGTTATGATCGAGATACATTTTCTCTTTCTCTTTTCAACCGTCCTTTTCAACCCTTACTGTTACATAAAACCTTCATCGATCCTTAAGCAGAGCACGACAAAGGGACGACCTAACAAGCAGCATCCATTAAATCAAAGCAAGAACAGGAGCACAGTGAGAGAAGGCAATAGAAGAGGAGAAGACGAGTGTAGGAGGAGAGGAGGAGGAGGGGAAGGAGGGAAGGACGTGTGTGTTAATAAAAGGAGGAGGACGAGAAGTACGAAGAAGATGGAGGATGAGGAGGAAGAGGAGGAGGAGAGAGACTTATAAAGATGCTGTTATCACTCCTAGTATTTCAACCTTGTCACTTCCTCTCTGACAAGGATTGCTGATACGCCAAGCCTCGGAGCAAAGAATAGAGCATTATTTTTCTTTTTTCGTGATTGCAATTGTAAGTATTGCTTTTGTTTTGAAGGTGAGAGGCGCAGCTACACATACTGTTACCGAGTTATGATGTGAGTGGCTTCAGAACTACGGTTGATGTGTGTAAGGCGTGTGACACTGGTATGTATGTATATATGGAGTATTTTATTGATCTATTATTAAGTTCAGGCGATGAAATGCGAAAATACTAAACGTTCGCTTCTCTTTTGTTATTTTTGGTTTTATATTTATAAGGCATGAGCTTCAATCCTTTAATTTAACTTTCCCTCAGCTTTATTTTTAGCCAGAAAACCTACACAGTGTATTTCCTTTCTGGTGCCAAGAATGTATCGTATATCTTCGTATTTTCCAGCTTTTTTACCCCTCAAAGAAAAAAAAATTGTTTATGCCCTTAAGCTCAAAACAGCAAAAATATGGATTAGCATATGCATGTATGGTAATGTGTAATTATCTGGACTATACTCACTCAGCCAGCCACCAGCCACCACCAGCCCGGCAGAGTGGATGGATAGCAGGCAAAGTTCGCTCGCAGCCCTGCCTAACCCTAGATTTTATACGAGTCCTGGTAAGTAAAGGTAAAGTAGAACCTCACACAACAACAACAACAACACCAACACCAACACCAACACCAACACCAACACCAACACCAACACCAACACCAACACCAACACCAACACCAACACCAACACCAACACCAACTTAACAAAACGATGAGATAAAATATAAATTAATCATCAAATTATAAAACCTTTTTTCGTAATAAACATTTACAAAAATATTATCAAAGCAGATTTGAGAGAGGAACGGAGAGAGAAACTTAAAGAGAAACAGGGAGGAACAGGGAGAGAGAGAGAGAGAGAGAGAGAGAGAGAGAGAGAGAGAGAGAGAGAGAGAGAGAGAGAGAGAGAGAGAGAGAGAGAGAGAGAGAGAGAGGAGAGAGAGAGAGAGAGAGAGAGAGAGAGAGAGAGAGAGAGAGAGAGAGAAGCAGACATCAGTGAGGATCTAAATAAAGATATGTAACGCATTTTTTCTCCACTATTGTTAAGGCCACGGGCCTACCCACGCAACACCTGATTTCTCTGTTTAGTTCATGTTTTTCTATTTTCAGCGTGCGCCTGCGATTGTTTGCATTTGCGAAGAAAAATTTTATCATATCACTTCACCTTTGTTCTCCGAGACGCCCACCTCCCAACCCACACACACACACACACACACAAACCTAGTTCTAGTATACAGGATTAGAGTCAAGCTCGTGTCGTCTTGTATTAGAATCAACTTTTATGCAACTTATTCATGAACGTTGCTTGCATACATCCCTTCTACATCCAACGCATTTGAAGTGTGTGTGTGTGTGTGTGTGTGTGTGTGTGTGTGTGTGTGTGTGTGTGTGTGTGTGTGTGTGTGTGTGTGTGTGTGTGTGTGTGTGTGTGTGTGTTCCCTCTTCCCACAATCCAGCAGGGAACCGAGTTGTTACTAAATATAATTAATTTCTTTTCCACCTAAATTAACAAGTTAATAATGTCCCCTTTGAGGCAAGATTTCCCCTCCTTTAATTATCACCTTATAACAGTTTTCATCACCATCACCACTTTGAAAGGCAGAACCACCATCACCATCACCATCACCATCACCTCACCATCCAAGCCAAGGGGTGCGGTGATGATAGTAATGGACGAGATGAATTAAGTTAATCATTATGCATAAAAGTACTTAAGAACTTAGTTATCCTTAATGGCCTGCCCAACCGTATGTTATCATAATGTTCATATAAGGTTAGTATGTGCCACCACACACACACACACACACACACACACACACACACACACACACACACACCCACACACACACACACACACACACACACACACACACACTCCTGTCCTCACCTTTCCTTATCTTACAATGGGGAAGGAAACCTAACTTTATCTTCCTAAAAATCTTGAAAAAATACTTGAAAACGAAGCAACGTAGAATGACTCGACTCAATAGACATCACCACCGAGATGATCTTAAACAAACACCAGTGATAATAATAAATAAGACTAGAATCGAGGGTGAGATCATCGATTCTGATCCTACCCAACCTCCACCACGTTAACCTCCACCTCGATCGACCTTCACCGCTGCCTTCCAAGCCTCTCCAACCCACATCAAATTAGAGAGGAAACTTTTGAACACGTAAATCTGATTTCTCAATTACCTCCTCCACCCAGGTTCGATTGGAGGAAAAGTCAATTACAATCTGACTGTTGCAAACCTTTTTTTTTTCTAATTCAATATTCTTGTTCAACCTTTAGAAAATACCTTCATTCCTTGTGTTACAGTGATCTTATGTCTCTTTTCTCTTAAAATTTGGGTTTTTTTTCTTAATTATCACATTTCCTTCTCATCCAATTTATTCTTCCACCCAGTATATACTAATTTGAGAGAGAGAGAGAGAGAGAGAGAGAGAGAGAGAGAGAGAGAGAGAGAGAGAGAGAGAGAGAGAGAGAGAGAGAAAGAGAGAAAGAGAGAGAAAGAGAGATAACCTTAAGATTACCTTCATACCACTCCTCCTCAATCATAATCCTGATTACAATCCTCCCCTTTTCATTCCCTTTTCTCCACCTCCGTAAACCAGTTAATAACATGCTCCAGAATTTGCTCCAATTTGCCCGAACATCCAACGCGGAAAACTCAGTCCTCTCCCCCTCCTCCTCCTCCCCACCTTATCTCCCCATCCCAGGCAGCCTCTCGACGCGTTCCTCATCTCTCCCTACCTGCCTATTTTCCCCTCCACCTGCCTTTACAGCGCTTCCCTCCTACTACCTACCCTCCATCCCCCCGCAATTCACACAACTACTCACACGTATTTCACTGACTACAGAAACACAAGATAAAGGGGGAAAAAAGTAGGAATAGTGAGTGCTTGATGGGAATTATAACCAAATGTTTCTCCTTAAGTCTAGGGAATAAAGTTAGTTTATAAACGTATTAATTGGTGAAGGGAAGCATCAAGGATTGTGTGTGAGAGAGAGAGAGAGAGAGAGAGAGAGAGAGAGAGAGAGAGAGAGAGAGAGAGAGAGAGAGAGAGAGAGAGAGAGAGAGAGAGAGAGAAAGTGCACATCTGTAGCATCGACCACTCTTTTAATTGGCAGTGCAGAATCTCTTTCCATTTATGCAAACAAAATGAGATTTCACTTGTAAATCAAGAGAACACACAACGCTGTACACTTTACCTCAACTGACACGGTAAAGCTTCTCATTTATCTTAGCACGCAACAAAGCACACCGCAACACGTCTGCAACACGTCTGTAACACATGTGCTGTATTTTTCTATTTTTTTCATTTTTTTATTATTATTACATATGACCCACAATGAAACCATGACAACACAGCATCAACCCAACTCAAACAGCGAAAACAAATTACACCACATCACAAACAA
>JAPQNM010000003.1:5394322-5404322 GCA_029783475.1 Metacarcinus magister | reverse complement strand
AAAGAGAAATAACCTCACTCCACTACACGGATGTTTCTGTAAATATAGACGCAAAAGCGAGTTCAAGTCAAGATGATTCACGCGCTCACTAACTGGCGAGGTTTAGGCCGGTAAGCAAATTATGAAAGACAAAGCACGTCTTTATCACAACGCAATATCTTCTGTACCTTGAAATGACAAGAAAATATTAGAAGAAGACAAATAGCAGTAGCAGTAGTAGTAGTAGTAGTAGTAGTAGTAGTAGTAGTAGTAGTAGTAGTAGTAGTAGTAGTAGTAGTAGTAATAGTAATAATAACATCGTCATTATAATCATCGTAATCATCATTATTTCAACCTCTTACAATCCACTGTAGGACAAAAGCCATCCATTCCCATCCTTCTCTACTCTCTATCAGCTGTTCGTCTATTCCAGGCTACCCTAGCGAAAATACAAAATTCATCTCCCACTCAGTACTAGTAACACGAAGTACTAAAGACCTATCAATAAAAGTAGTCGTTGTACACCCATGTTACTCTCCCATGCATCAACTGGAAACTGAAATAATGCAACACCGCCAGTCAGGTTGTTAAGGCGGAGTAATGGGAGGAGTAGTAGTAGTAGTAGTAGCCGGGGACGAAACAATCAATTAACCTCCCTATATTGTGTAGTAGAAAGTGGAAGTGAGAGGCGACAAGGCAAAGGTAGGAAAGTGGAAAGGGGTTTACTTGTATATATATAAAACAAAAAATTGAAGTGAGCAGAGAAAAAAAATTATGAGGATGAAAATAAAACAAGTAGAAAATAACTATGAAAAGGAATATTTGAATACCTTGATATTCAAAATTGCACAACAAGAGGAGAGATAAAAGTGATTACGTAATAAGGAGAGAAGAAGGCGAGGAACAGGAAGAAAACGACAAAGAAATGCACAGAGGAGAAAGAAAGAGAGAGAGAAAGAGAGAGCGAGAGAAAAACAAGTGAAGAAAAATGGTAATGGAAAAGGGGACATTCACACGCGTCTCTTTGTCCTTTCAGCGCTGGAAAGAATATAAAAAAAATAAAAAGTAATAATAAAAAGTCCCCATGAAAGCCACTTTACAACAGCGTTCATTTTTACTCCTCCCACTTCTTGAGTTCATTGTTGTGGGAAGGTAAACCCACACATCCTTAGCCACATAAACGAACAACACCTCTATCCAGGACACCATAAGCTGCCTTTGACAAGTCTCCCTCCACTCATCAGCCCAAGAAATACACGAGAACCTACACGTGAACACACTACACTACACACCTCACCTCACCTCACCTAACCTAACCTAACCTAACCTAAAGTAGACTAACCTAACATCCGTTCTTGAACAATTATAGTGAGACATTGTTTGATACTGCACTAAAAGATTGGTAGAAGAGGACGAAGACAAGGAGGAGGAGGACAAGGAGGAGGAGGAGGAGGAGGAGGGGGCAAAATATGACAGCGCTAATGACGAGGATAACAAACGTGATGATAACGAGTGGGGAAAGAGGACAAAAGAAGACAAAGAACACGCTAACTACGAAGACGATGCAGAGGACCAAATGAAAAAGAAGAAAATTAAGGAACAGACAGCAAACTTGACGATGAAAATTAATGTACGCGAGAGTGAAAGAGAAAACGAGAGAGAGAGAGTGAGAATAAAAAATATAAAGGAGATTTTTTGTATCACGTGGAAGGAAGATATATTTAAGGGAACAAATTGACGGAAATTCCACATTGAATGTATCTCTTGTCAAGATGAAAGCATTGCCATCTGTCAACACCCACTACCTTGTCTGTCTCTCCTTGCAGTTAAAAGAGGAAGCAGGAGGAGGAGGAGGAGGAAAGGTGACAAAACTTTACAAATATTCGTACACTGTCAGATTGCCGGGAAGCCTTAGATGCAAACCAATCGTAAAAATGAAGAGCAAGAAACAAAAGCAATGCAACTCTTCATGCATTTCCGTTACAACTATAAATTTGAAAAAACAAAAAGAATGTATTCGTATTCCATTTGATTATTACTGAATGTGTTTGATATTTACTTATACATTGCAACTTTCAATACACTTTTTTTCAAGATGATTTAGATTCGACATTATCCTGCATTTATAGCTCCGATGAAATATGAAAGAAATAGAAACGTTCTTAATTAGGCTCAGATTTCTATTGAATTCAACAGAACAGTAAAAACTAAATCATAAATATGTGAACAGCCATTTAAATAGTGTTGCTGTAGTTGTTTCAATATCATCATACATATTGCAAAAGAAAACCTGTTTGTGAATGTTTTACGACCTTACCTGACTTGACTTGACCTGACCTGACCTGACCTGACTTGATCTGGTGGACGAAGGGCATTGTATGAAGCTGATGAATTACGATAAAATTTTCAAACTCATCATTGACTTCGCATTTCATTTTGTCATCTGGCAGTTTTCTTCAACCTTCCAAGAAACTCATGAATTTAAACGTTGATATAAAAATGTTTAACACGTAAAAGTAGCTTGAGGAGATGTCACGGCGCCTAATCAGTGACGTGTGACGGGGAAAGAGACGTCAACTGTTTTCTTATCTGTTCCTCGAGGCGTTTGCTGGAGTGTGACTTCAATGGGGGGTGGGGGTCACACTTTCATAGGAATTGATAACATTCCAAATTTTTCTTCATAAAGTAATTTTTACAGCATAGTTTCATGACTTATTTTTTGTGCAAATGGAAAACAAACCAAACCTAACCTAACCTAATCTAATAACGTCTTTTAAATGAGTTCAAGTCGTAGTAAAGTGTAAGGAAATACAGATTCAGGTAGTGAGTACCAGAGTTTGCCAAATACTGGAGTGAATAAAATCAAACAATTATCTAGACACATGTAAACAAGAACTAAGTTTGTATAACAGCAAGAATGTGTATATTAATGATCACATGTTCGGAAATATAAATACTATATCCATCAAGAAAAAGCAAATTGACATATTGCATTTATGGCTGAATGACACACACTGTGACAGGATACATAGAAAAGGTCACAGTGTAGGTAAGAGAGCGTCACTGTCTGCTTCTAGTTACATTCTTTGGTCACATAAGCAAGCCACACGCCGAGGTTATTCAATGCTGTCTACTACATTACATTCCCTTGTTGTTCTTAATAGTAACACATAAATCGGCATGAGTATTAATCTTTTTTCTTTAGGGAACCGGCAATCACGAGTGGGTTTTTTTTATGACGTGTGTTATTCCCCTTGGCTGGTTCTCCAATAGCATAAAAAAGCATCAAGCTAAACCTAAACACTTATAAATACGTTTCAGTTTGTGGCGATGCAAAGACAAAGAGGCAGTGTTAAAACAAACGAACATCCATAATACTATATCTAAAAAGAATCAAGAAACGCACAGACTCATACAATCGAATCCCTAACAGATTTCAAATAAGTGAATACCCTTTTTACCCCTTCAGGTGACTTCATACTTATGCAAGTTCACGAAATTCAGTGGAAAAAAAGAAGAGAAGAGAAGCACCAAGCACCGACGATTCCCAAGTTCACCAGTAAAGAAAATAAAGGTTGGAAGATATTGGTTAACACTTGCGTATGAAAGATGGACATAATAAGCATGAGAATGAGCAGCAATTCGAACGCAACAAGAGGAGAAACGGGACGGGACGGGACGGGAAGGGACCGGGGAGGGTGCAGTTAGCAAGTTGAGAAGAGCAGTATCCATGAAAATAACAGTATAGATGATAGAAATATATGTACAAGTTTACATGCAACATTACGCCAAAGTGTAAGAGATTGGATGGAATCAGTTATAGAAAAGATGAGGGAACAAGCTGTCTTCAATTGTATTCCGTTTAAATTGTTGTGTTTTAAGTGGGTCATCTCCCACCTATCCCACCCATGTACAATTAGGGTGTTATGTATATATGGACGGACAGTTAACGTTAGAGTGGGGGATAGAAACTGACTGAGGCGCGTTTCAAAACAACTTCTTGGAAACTACTATAATAACAGTTAATATTATGAGTTTCCAGAGCTAAAAATTAAAAGTGTTCAGTGTATATGAGGTTATTTAGCCATCATGAAAATCGAAAGAAGTGATCGGGAAGGTTAGGTCGAGTGTGTAAAAATGTATAAATTGAGTTTTATAGCAACAAAGACTGCTTGAGTTTCTTTGCATCTGGCGTCATGTAGCAACTTTATGAGAATTGTATACTTCCTACTGCGAGAATCCTTCGTGGGATTACATGGAAAGTTGCAAGGTAGTTATCAGCACGGGAATATATACTTGTAAGCCGGAAACTATATAGGTAAATGGTTTTTTTTTCCCTTGTTATGACCACTTCAAAGGATGAGACGAGAAAGAGAGAGAAAAAAAAACAATGAATCTCTGTGTGTCATAAATACCGTCACAAAAATATAATATAAAAAAGAAATTTATGATGGATCAATAGTTCTATGTATTTTTCTATTGTTGTATAGGAGACTGATCAAATGAAATCCGTAATAAAAATAACGTTGAATCACCAATCATTAAAACTAAGTAGTAGAAGAATTTTAATAAGAGTCTGCAAATTAGTTCCCGATGTGTCTCGATACCCATAGCTCACAATTAGTTTTACTTAAATTTGCAAGAAGTGGATGATAGAAAATGCTACAGTGTTTATCAAGGAATGGGATGAAATACTAAAGCTACTCGTTAACTCTCGTATTAGTAAGATCGACAGAATAGGGTTAAGAGTAAGTATAAAATATTGTTTAGTGAGGTTGCAGGCAGCAGGATGGAGGGAGGCAAGCCGTTAGCAAGTTCAGAACAGTAACCGTGAAATTTAACGGTAGAACACAACGAGATGCAACATTGTGAGAAATCAAAGACAGACAGTTAAAGAACGAGGGTTGAAATGGCGAAAGGCTTTTGACTTCATCTTATTAAGTACAGCTGTGTGCGTGGAACTCTACCTTTCCCCTCCCCCCCAACACACACACACACACACACACACACACACACACACACACACACACACACACACACACACACACACACACACACACACACACACACACACACGAGGCGTACTCATTCACAAGGGCATACACGAATGATAAAATTGATGGAGACAACAAACAATACCTAATTGACGATTTCAAAACCACAAAAAACTATAACTAAAGAAGATAAAAAAGTTGACACCCAAGCCTTGATAGTTAAACAAAAATTATATTCACACACAAAAAAAAATGAAAATACAACGCAAGATTCCCTTTCTAAAAATACCAACAAAATAAGTCCCCAATGTAAAATCAAGCTAATATCCAACGAAGCATAACCTACCACCCTTAAGACCAAGTGCCGCACAAACTTTCAAACATAAACTACACATCGAATATCAACACTTTATCCCCACAGTATACACAACAAACACACAAATCCCATTACTGTTCATTACATCTATAACAAAACACTTTCTCTTTTACCTAGCAAGCATCCTAGTGAAGATCTATATAGGAAAAAAAAAATACGGATATGATACAAAGCAAATCAGTCACACCAATAAGGCTGAGAACGCGAGAAGAGGAGACCAAAGGCAAGTAGTAAATAAAAGTCTTTCTCCTCTAACATTCCCCACTCCTAGTGACGTGACATTCCCTTCCTCGCTAGTCAACACGTGGTATGTCTCAATGTGGTTTCATCGCAGGTAAATAAATGGTTTGGGCAGCAAGTGATGGGAATACAATGAAAACCAATACAAGGTGTCCTTACTACTGCCTGCATCACCATGACAACTACTCGCGTCAACGATTCTCTCTCTCTCTCTCTCTTCTCTCTCTCTCTCTCTCTCTCTCTCTCTCTCTCTCTCTCTCTCTCTCTCTCCCACACTATAATATACTGTTATTCACCCAACTGACTGACTATTTTAAGAGGCAAGAATCCAGTGGAAGGGAAAAAAAAAAAGTTGGTTGGTGGGGGGCACAATTTTAAACCACTAAAGCGATGCGAGAAAAACGTAAATCGCCAGCGGGAATCAAGTGTTGCATTTTAGAGACTGAATAACCGAGGCTACTACCACCACCACCACCACCACCACCACCAGTAAACTGTCCGTTACTTCTCTCATTTACACGCCACGCTCACTGACTTTACCAACGAGAGAGAGAGAGAGAGAGAGAGAGAGAGAGAGAGAGAGAGAGAGAGAGAGAGAGAGAGAGAGAGAGAGAGAGAGAGAGAGAGAGAGAGAATAACATAAAAGATACAGACAGCATTTCTAGAGTAAAATTGAATAAAACAACGTAACAAATAATCTTTACAAATGCTAAAAAATAAAAATAATAAAAACACTCAACAACCCAAACCTGAACAAAAATAACACACACACACACACACACACACACACACACACACACACACACACACACACACACACACACATTCTGAACATTCTTTGCATCTCAACCTTCACCGCTGCTTCAAGTCTCTTTGAGGTTCGCTACGTTCATCTCCCGGTGATCAGAACGGCTATGATGCTCTTATAGCTTCGCATCAGACCTTATGGGGAAATGTGAGAGTTAAGCGGAGTTTGTATAAAAAAGCTATTAAGCGCCCCTCTGGTAACCTAACGGGGCTGGGGTGAAAGGGGCGGCTGATGGGGGCGGGTGAGGGAGGCGGAGAGGAGAGAGAAAGATCAACAAATTTCAACTCAAACGTAGAGGGAAGGAAGAGATGTATACCAGGACTGGGAGGAGGAAGGAAAGAGGAGATGGTAGGGAATGGAGATTGAGTTGGATATTAAAGTAAAAGTCAGAAGGAATAATATTTATAAACAAAAAAAATGCATAGGTATAGAAAAAAAAACACAAGAGACATGAAACACAACGAACATAAAAACTTACGGATACTTAATAATTCAAAATAAATAACTAAGTAAAGATAATTCAAAACCCAAGTTAACATACAACATAGAAAATAGAATATAGTTATAGTGGGTCGCGTCTCAACCTCTTCATCCCCCCCAGGAAACAATTTAAAGTTGGGATCCCTAAAAAGCTTTCCACGTGCACCACTGACGAGAGAGACGAGGCAGGGAGCGGAGGACGGAAAACAGGAACATGTCAACTATTCATTGCCAGCATCACCCACTCCTACTCCTCCGGAAAAATGTAAATTAGCCGAGCCCACTAGTGACTGTAAACAAGCAGAGAGGTAAAAGAAAACGGTCAGCATGCACTGCGAGCACCAAAAACTATAAATTTGACCATATTTTAAAGTGTTTCGTTAACGTTATGTATGGTTCATTTAGACAAAGATGATATACATGTTTTAACTTATAAGCTGAATAACAGGAAGAAAGGTCTAGTTCATATCTATTTAGAAGGGCTAGAGTCTCCTGCTCCTCTTAGCAAAACCTTTAGTACTTGGCATTTCATACACAACTTCAATCCCTTCTACTACTGTCACTTTCACGCCTCACTCACACACACACACACACACACACACCTTGCCAGATAATCAAGGTCTCTAGCAACACCTTCACCTTCAGTCGAGTGGTGTATATACGTAGCAAGTCACACAAGTCAACACACGATTTACGGCCATTGTCTCTTTGTTTCATGTGATGTGAGTTTCTAGACAGCACGCCTTTAAGGTTCTCATCCCAGTGCACTCAACGGTAAGACATCAATGAGGAAATTACTGTTCTTTCCTTTCGCTGCCTTTCCCGCTCTTTTTCTACTTGTCAGAACTTTCGTAGCTGGTCTGTCTATTTTTTCTTCTATTTTCTTGTTTTTGGGGAGCGTTTTGAGGGTAATTAATGTGTGTGTGTGTGTGTGTGTGTGTGTGTGTGTGGTGTGTGTGTGTGTGTGTGTGTGTGTGGTGTGTGTGTGTGTGTGTGTGTGTGTGTGTGTGTGTGTGTCACCGTTGTAAGAAGGTACACGAAGGCCAGTTGGATGATAGATAATAAAGACTGAATTAGAAGTAAGAAATTAATAAAGCAAAAAAAAAGACAAGACCAACAAGAACAAGAACTAGAAAAAGAAAAAAAGGAAGAAAAAAAACCATGAAATTAGGGAATCGTAATTATCTGAAATCAACCAAAAAATATAACCAGATTAACAAAAAACAACAATAAATACAATGATGATAATAACGACAACAACAACAACAACAACAACAACAATGACGATGATAATAATTAGAACATAACCCAACACCTTCCACGGCCTTTCATAACATTGTTTTTTAACGCTGCACAAACACAGACAGACGCTAATCTAATTGAAACCAAATAAGGGTAATTTTTGTACCTCCTGACAGCCTGCTCTTCTGTTTACACACTCCCCTCCCCTCTCCCCCCCAACCTTTCCAAGAACCCCCACAACCCCCATTCACTGCCCCCCCTAACCAATGACCCCCAAACCTCTCATCCACTGCTCTCCCCCCCCCCAGACAAGCCACATATAGGGGCTGAAGCAAGACAAACAATGCCATTCCAACAGATTGATTGATTGATAGATAGATAGATAGATAGGCAGACGGATACAGTAAAACAAATCGATACATAAATAGACAAACAGATGGATATAAAAAAAGATTGATGAAGATATATTGATAGATAGATAGATTAATACATTGATAGATATACACGTAAGATAGGTAAGTAGGTAGGTAGGTAGGTAGATAAATAAAATAGATAGAGAGTTATAGATATAAATGTATAGATACACACACAGATAAATATGAAATAAAATAAATATGGAAAGATATATATATAGATAAAGACAGATACAGATATGAAGGTGGAAAACATAGCCAGACAGATGCTTTTAGATGCATACATAAATTGGGAGAGAGAGAGAGAGAGAGAGAGAGAGAGAGAGAGAGAGAGAGAGAGAGAGAGAGAGAGAGAGAGAGAGAGAGAGAGAGAGAGAGAGAGAGAGAGAGAGAGAGAGAGAGAGAGAGAGAGAGAGAGAAAAAAAAATAATGTATACATAGAAAAATAAACTAAAATAAAAATACAAAAATAATATAACGACAAAAATATAAACATGTCTACGAAAAATAATAAATAGATAGATAAAAAGAACAAAAAATATAGATACAGGAAAAAAAATATTAATTTGACTAAAAAACTAAAGACACTAGTAGTCAATGTTTACTCAGAGAGACAACTGGATCTGGCTGGGGTGGGGTGGGGTGGTCTGGGGTGGTCTGGGGTGGGCTGGGGTGGGCTGGGGTGGGCTGAGGTAGAGAGGGAAGTTGGCGTCCTCAACCCAACACAAAACTCATCTCCATATGAAAGGGAGGAAAGCCTAAGGCGCTGGGGGATGGGGGAGGGGAGGAGGGGGGTTTACACTGGCCTGGACACGTACTTACATCCATCTTGAGGCTGACAGCTGTAAGGTGTAGGTGACCACGCACTGAATACCCTAACCTAACCTAGCCTAACCTAACCTAACCTAACCTAACCTTACCTAGCCTAACCCAACCCAACCCAACCTAACCTAACCTAACCTAAGCTAGCCTAACCTAACCTAACCTAACCTAGCTTAACCCAACCCAACCTAACCTAACCTAACCTAACCTAACCTAACCTAACCTAAGCTAGCCTAACCTAACCTAACCTAACCTAACCTAACCTAACCTAACCTAACCTAACCTAACCTACTACTACTACTACTACTACTACTACCTAAACAGCATTCTATCCCTTGTGGAGAGATACATAGCTTTTTACTCAACTACTTCCCTTGAGTGTGGGTTTTACTGTTCAACAATAGTACTGAGGAAGAAAAGGAAATGGAGGAAAGGTAAATATACACCAGGTGAACAAGCAAACGATTCAGTCTGTCCACAAGGTATAATCAAGGGAGGGAGAGGACAGGGTGGTACACAGGCAGGCAGGCAGGCAGGCAGGCAGCCAGGCAGGCAGGCAAACAAGCATTCATTAAATCATCTTTTTTCTTCCAAGTCTCTCAATTCATGATCCACAATTACAAATGCAAGACTATTAAAAGTAAGT
>JAPQNM010000003.1:5384322-5391822 GCA_029783475.1 Metacarcinus magister | reverse complement strand
ACTGAAAATTAAACACACTATTTTACCTTTGTCTCGTGAAGTGGTGGTGGTGGTGGTGGTGGTGGTGGTGGTGGTGGTGGTGGTCATTAGGAGAGGTAGATGGAAGTGCTGGGTTATTAGTTAGTGGCAAATGTCGCGTTATGGTGTGACAGACTGACAGAGTTAAAAGATGGAAAGACAGACAGACAGAAACAATAGTGACAGACTGACAGAGTTCAAATATGGATAAACAGACAGACAGGAACAGTAGAGTGACATATTGACTGGAACTCTGGAACTCTCTCTACCTTGAATCTGTATGTCCACCTTCCTACGACTTGAACTCATCTAAGAGAGGAGTATCGAGACACCTGCAACTCTAATTTGGCCTTACTTTTTTTATTACTCTATCTTCTATAAGGAACCAGCAATCACAAATGGACTTTTTATAACGTTTTTTATTGCCCTTGGCCAGTTCTCCAATAGCATATAAAAAAAATATATAAAAAAATCTCGATTCTAGAACATTTATAACTGAAAAACTCGTCCCAGTTTATATATCCCTTCAGACACTCGCTTCAGTTTTCAGACAGATGGTAATGGCACAAAGATAGCCGAGTATGGTTGAGTGAAATGAATGCAGCCACTTCATCAGGGTTTTCAAGTGACATTCACTATGGCAATGGAACGAGAAGCCATGATATTAGCTAGACTCAACCACTTAATTAAAAGGCAACATGAGCTAGCTGGAAGAGGCTTATGAGCTCTATGAGGATCCTAAAACACCATATCAAAGGTAATTGGACACAAGTTTGCAATAACACTGGATTCAAATATAGCAGGAGACCATGACACCTTTTCATTTTTTCTTTTTTTTCTTCCTGTGAACGTATTTTTTTTGTTATCTAATGTGCTGATGAAGAATCTTGTGTTTTAGTGGTACGTGTTAAAGACCTGTGCTGACCTACCCAATACAGATGGTATGGAAAAAGTTGTGCCACGTATATAATAATAATATAATTCAAATAATAATATAATTTCACCCGAAGGCATTGGCAGCATGAACAGAGTATGACAATAATATACTAAACTGTTAAAAAATCATAGTAATCATAGTTATAGTGATAGTAATAATAATAGTAGCAGTATATTGTTAGGTTTTGAATGAAGTGCAAATAGTCACGGTGTCACCATTAGACTTACAACTCATATATGCATCACGAAATAGGAAAAAAAATAACCTCGTTGCACACAAGATATATAGATGGATAGAGTCACGTTCCTATCAAAACCTTTCAAGGATATTCAAGCGAGAGTAGGTAATGAGGCTAATTGCTTGCACTAAATGTATTTGTGCTTCATTCAGAAATCAGAGGAAGCTTCAATCTATTTGTAAGAAAACTACAAAATGTGCATTAAACTTCACTGGCTCTCAATAAAGTAATTAACATCCATCAGACACAGTAAATTAATTCCATGTGTGTGTTTTAATGCTCGAGGCAGACCAAGCGTATAATTAAAAAAATATATATATTAGCTGCAGCAAAGTGAGGTTGTGTCAACGGCTGAGCTAATGTTAAATAATGTCATTGATGATTAAGATAATAATAATAATAATAATAATAATAATAATAATAATAATAATAACTATAACAACATATATTAACAATAATCAATAGACTAATAGTAGTAGTAGTAGTAGTAGTAGTAGTAGTAGTAGTAGTAGTAGCTTCATCTACTTTATACATTTAGAAAAATAATAAAAAACAAAACACATCCTTTAATCAAGAAGACACGTAAAGAAAAAAACATGAATCGATAACACTTTCAAAAAAATATATATAAAAAGTCTGCAAGCAAAGCAACAACAACCATTAACCACTTACTAATACAACCACACCTTCAACAGCATACACACCCCAAAACAACAAACATTAAACTATTCTTGAATGGCATCAGATGAAGACCCAGTACAGTATGAGAAAGCATCCTTCAATAATCCTTAAAAACTCTTAGGAAATCCACGTTGCCTCTTCCTTGGTATCTTAGTTGTCTGCCTTCACCGCGCCACTCCCACACAATCCCCAAGAAACTCATAGATTCAGATTTGCACCATAAAAACGTCACCAGGCAACGGCGATACAAAATTTACTAGGGTGTGTCTAGGGGAGAGAGTAGAGAAGAGAGAGAGGGAGGTAGAGAAACTGTGGGCCGTGGAAGGTGTTACTGAAGGAATAAAATCTAGAAGGACGTGTTGAGATAATGGAAAAGGAGAGAAGTAAGATAGAAATATTTACGTTTAGATTTAGAAAGTATGGTAGCCCTACAGATTCTATAAAAAGGGTGATATTAACCACTACACTATTGGAAGGGGTCTAGCAGGGGGCAGGGGGCAGGGGATGTGTTAGAGAAGAATGGAGTAGTATACCCTAAAACGAAGTGAGAATCTGCTTAGAAGTGTCAGCTACCTGCGCACACACACACACACACACGCACACACGCACACACACACACACACACACACACCACACACACACCTATCTATTCAGCCATTAATGCAGATCTATGCAAATAAACGCAGACCACATGGAATATACTAGCATCATTGGTCCCCTCAAACCTCCTACCTCACACCTCCTCACCGCCATCGCCACCCCCGCCACCACACATTTGCCCTTGCTGTAGTATTGTTCTTTTTCTTGGGAATTAACAAACTTAGACAATCCAACACACTTCCACGTTCTTTCTGGCACTGGGGAAGAGAGACGCGTTTAGCATGAGAGGACGACAGGTGATACGTGAACCATGATTGCAATTTTGTGGACTCTACGGGACTAATATTACTTGTGAACCCAGTGCTCTCTCTCTCTTTCTCTTTCTCTCTTTCTCTCTCTCCTTTTTTTCTTTTTCTTTATTTCTGTGTCTGTGTTTACTTTGATATCTCACAGTTCATTGCTACTCCTTCACCCTCATAGCTTCCCTTACGTACTACATCCCTGCTGCCACTTCCACCATCACTACTAATGATATAGTGATGATAATAATAATAGTAATGATAATAATGGTAATAATAAGAGCAACAAGAAGAACAAAAAGTAGAAGAATGAAATTTGCTTCAATACTCCTTCCTTCCTTCCTTCTTTCCTCCCTTCTTTCCTTCCCTCCCTCCATCCCTCACTCCCTCCCTCCTTCCTTCCTTCCCTCCTCACCATCTAGTACCACCGTCCACCACCACTAATATATCGCCACACCCTTTCACAGTGCCTCGCCGGGCTGGGCCAACCCTCTGACCCTCTACCTACCTACTCGAAACACCTGCATCATTGGCGTGACAGGTAATCTCCACAGGTGTGCCGATAGGAAAGGTGTGAAAGGTGAACTCTACACATACTTTGAGGACGGATGGAGACTATTGAAAGATAAGATAAAAGATAAGATTAAAGATTGATGCATTGATATATTGAGTTCAATTATAATTAACACGTGTATGTATCATTGTGTTTATAATATTTGTTGCACATTTTACAGATAAATGATTATATTCTTGTGTAAGGTTATATTTATTCTTTATCATTTATTATTTATTATAAGTCATACTAGAGTCGTAAAATGTAAGAAGCTCCAAGTCGTAGTGTATGATTTATAAAAAAGTCAAAATTACGTTTAGAGTGAAGGCAGACAGCGGACAAGGCTTTCAATCACCTATCGACTGAACCCAAATAATTCACCACGGTCGTTCGTCTTCATATGCCACAAAGATTATTTAATTGAATGTATTTTACCTTTTTTTTTTTCTCTCTCTCTCTCAATACAATATATACTTCGCCTCAACACACCTCGTAGCCGCCCACTCCACCTTGTCCTATCAATCTCCCTTCTCTCCTTCCCGCACCTCGCCTTCAGCATCCCCTTAGGAGGTTCACCAGCACGCCACTGTTAGGTTAGGTTAGGTTAGGTTAGGTTAGGTTAGGTCAAATGTTTTCAATTGTAAATGCGGTTGTAGCTTCGTATGTTTTAAGAGAGAGAGAGAGAGAGAGAGAGAGAGAGAGAGAGAGAGAGAGAGAGAGAGAGAGAGAGAGAGAGAGAGAGAGAGAGAGAGAGAGAGAGAGAGAGAGAGAGAAAGAGAGAGAGAGAGAGAGAGAGAGAGAGAGAGAGAGAGAGAGAGAGAGAGAGAGAGAGACTTTTACTATACGATCAATCAGACGGACAGGAAAAGGTCAACAGGCTACAGAAAAAGAGGAATCTCTCTCCCTCTCTCTCTCTCTCTCTCTCTCTCTCTCTCTCTCTCTCTCTCTCTCTCTCTCTCTCTCTCTCTCTCTCTCTCTCTCTCTCTCTCTCTCACACACAATGCGTCTCGTCCAGTTATCATTCTCACAGCCAACATTTTTATTCATTTTTTTCCCTTTTTCTAACATTTTATAACGGGCATGTGGGGAAAATCTAACTTTTTTTTTTCCTTTTTTTTTCCCCGTAACTAACCAGTACGTGTTGAAAACCATGCACGTCGGCCATGCATTTATTTTTCTTTTCATGTTCGAAATTTTGTTAGTTTTAGTTTTGTTCTTGTAAAAAAATAAAATAATAATAATAATAATAATAATAATAAACCGTAGCTTGACAAAAAAAAATTGGAGAAGGAGGAAGAGTATTATTATTATTATTATTATTCGTAGGCGAAGTAGTAGTAGTAGTAGTAGTAGTAGTAGTAGTAGTAGTAGTAGTAGTAGTAGTAGTAGTAGTAGTAGTAGTAGTAATAGTAGTGATCATAATTGTTGTCATAGTACCGAAGACATAACATTTTTTTTTTTACATTTATTTTACATCCTTCGTCGACACTCCATTTAAATCAACAAGAAAAAAAAATTATCTGCGGTATAAAAAAAAAAACCTGAAAAACTAGCTTCTTTCTAGTTTTCAGTCCATATTCCCTTCCGGTATGTAAGAATGAAAATTAAAAAGACGTAGCGTTAAGGATAAATCTTTTCCTAGACTAAGCCCCCTCCACCCCATCCCCCCAAAAATACTCTATAGGATATCAGGAAAGTTTCAGCAGAAAAGGTGAGTACAAATCGTAAAAATTAATATCCACACCTAAATTTGCCCGGGTAGGAATATGTATTAAAAAAAAAAAATAAATAAAAAAATAAATAAATAAAATATAAAAAAAACTGCTGTGTGAATATGTAAAACAAAACAAAAAATCTGTTTAAAAAAAAAAAATAAGGGAAAAACATACAAGCCTTCGTACCTTAATCCCCGCCAACAGGGACGTCACACACCCTCGCCCCGGCCACGTACCTGTTGGGGGAAGGGAGAGAAAAAGGGTTAAAAAAAAAAATTACACGGTTTCCTGTACCTGTATCTTTCTATTACTATAACATTGAATGCTACACAGAACAATAATTACAATGAGAGTTCAAGGTCAGGTTATGTGAGGTTGATGTTATTTTTCTTGACCTGAGGCTCGTGGATTCACCGTTAGGTTAGGTTAGGTGTTGCTAAGTATTACAAGATTCTTTTTAAGCCAAGGTAATCATACAAATAATAAACATTACCTACCATTCCAACCTTTGTAAATCCTTCCATATACTACTATCCTGTAGCCTAAAAACACAAATTGAAACCTATGTAACCTGCTACTATCAAAGCTTATTGGATATTCTGTTTGTATGCATCACTATATAATTATGGTGTCAGGTTAGCATTTAAGTTGACGCATTGAAGATAATCACATAAATTCGGCAGATTTTTGTTTTGTTTAAGTCATTTATATTTAGTTTCGTTTACAGGTCATAACACCACACCGTCTCATTCACCTGTGTTGGATCGGTCACATTCATTTTTCATTGTTATGTCATCACGTTTTGTCAGACTGGAAAAGTTTAAAATCACACCTTGAAGATGATTCCTGACAAACACGATTACAATAGATATTATAAACGTGTCCGATGGAAAGACTCAAGTAGGAAAAATAATAACCTAAAAAATCCAAACGGTTAATGAATACGAACAAAAACTTTAAAAAGAAACAAAAAATCACATGAGAAAGAGATACATCAGTTTCATTAATCAAAAAATTAATAATAAACGTTTCTGATAATGAGTGGGGAACGCATTTTGTAATTCCATGCATCCTACATCGACAGCTTTTGAATTACGTCCTAAACACACACAATAATTTTTTCTGTTTTCATAGTTAAACTTTTTCCATGGCAAGAGGGAAGTAATACAGACGATTTCCCGGAGAAGATTTACAAAGTTTTTTTTGTTTTTTTTTACTTTCACGTCGTAACACAGTGGATCAACGCACTAGTGATGAACGCAGGGATCCGGCCTCAACTTTTTCGTCTGTCATCTAGAGTTTTACAATCCCTCCACTCTTATTCAGACACCTTACCTTCGATATCAAATGGCTTCAAAGGCGAGGGTGTGTGTCACTATCAACACACATTAACACTTCAGTAAGGGAACACACGTCAAGCACACACGTAGCAAAACCAGTGTGTGCCTCGTAGGGGTCAATGGCAAGAACCTTAACCACAAGTACCAAGACCCGTGAGTTTGTCCTTCTCTCACAAAGGAAAGTAGAATTGCTGCCACCTACCCATGAAAGGCAGGGAGCCAAACCCCATCCTGACAAGAAAGCCAAACCACTGCTACCCTGCCATCCCCTCCCTGTCCTTTCCCCTATTTTTTTGGTCATCGCGCCTCTGAGACCCATAAGCCTTACAGTTTGTTATCAGCTAGAACAGACGTTTCTTTTTGCTGCCGAACTTTTGAAATCCAATTTGTCCACCACATTTTTACCAGGAAAGGACTGGATAGAGCGTGGAGTGACTTGCCTTAATCCATTCAACCCAATAACAATAATCTTTGCTTCTTTGTTTTATTCTATGTAGATATATTTGTGTTCTAGAATTATGAAACCTATAAATCAGGCGTTAATATAATTTTGTTTTTCTTAGTAGTATTTGTAGTAGTAGTAGTAGTAGTAGTAGTATTGTTAGTAGTAGTATTGATTTAACTCCTCTATTCTTTTTTCAGCGGTAACTCAACTTTATTTTTTCTCTTATCTTACCTGGACAGATAAACGTTATACCTTCCATCACATCACCGCCCGCCTTCGTGTATCAAAGGGTTCTTTCTAAAGGTGACGGCGAGCCAGAGAGGTTACGTATACCACCACCACCACCACCACCTCCATCTTCCCGTCTGATGGGCTCTTTGGTGACCTAAAGAATCAAGATGACCCAGATATCAGCACTATTTCTCGCCTTCGCTCCTGGCTATCTCGTTTGTTTTTCCGCCGCTAGAGTTGAGGTCCATTATGATCGACATCCGCGTGACGAAGTGGCCGCCACCTCAACGATCTCCTCCCTTGAACCTAGACACTCAAGGACGTCTAGTGGTGTGATGTGCGTGTTCCTCTTTATACCACCTCTTGCTTCTTTGTTTACTAGTCATACGAATAGACTGAACAACTAGTGGAAGAATGAGTTTTCCTATTACCTTATACATTGT
>JAPQNM010000003.1:5371822-5381822 GCA_029783475.1 Metacarcinus magister | reverse complement strand
CATTCCACATTGATACGATTCCAAGAACTCGAATCCTATCAATGCTGCTGTTCCTTATAGAGCAGAACCATCCTTTCCAGACGCCCTCAGCTAAGCCTTTCATATTAGAAGCCTTTGTTCCGTTCCCCTTAATTACTAGCGATCCAGTGTTGCATGGCACTTGTTATCGACGTTTCTTTGAACTCAAGACGATAATTGGAAACAGATTAATAGAATAGGCTACAGTAGCACAGTTTGGGAAGCGCACTTTGAATCTCCAATGGATAGTGTTTGTTTAGTGTATTCTATCGATTCTAAACCATTGATAGCTCTTAGGAAAACATGGGATTTATCTAAGAGGTATTTTATAGAAGGACTGAACACACACACGCACACGCACACGCACGCACACACACACACACACAAAGCTGCTACTATCATGCACTCGGTAAAATACAATGTTGATTCCTTACAGCGACAGGAAACTCATATGGATTCTGATGATTAAATGATAATTAATTTCCTGCATCAGTCTGGTTTCCCCGCTTATCCATGGAGGAGTTTCTTACTGATGAATATGTAACCTAAAAAGATAATTTGATCTTTTACGCAGTGACTGTCATTTATTTCCAATCTGTTTGAACTGTTAATTAATTTATGGGCGTCATGATAAAGGTTTAATCAATAGTGAATACCTAAATGTTGTTGTTTTTTTCTTTCCGTATATTAGCAAAAGCAATTGTAAAAGTAAGGTAAATAGAGTGAAATTTAGGAGTGAAATTTAAGGTAGTATCATCACACTAACTTAATTTTGTCTTCCTTCCTATATGATGCCTTTGAATTCCCAGGAAAATCATCTCTTCGTTCTATCAGACTCACACACAGACACAGACAAACACACACACACACACACACACACACACACACACACACACACACACACACACACACACACACACGTGAAATTGGAGCTCAGGATCAAGGAAGGAGACGAAAAGAACAGAGAAGGTAAGACAAAAAAAAATATGGATGTAAAGTTTCTTAATGAGAGAGAGAGAGAGAGAGAGAGAGAGAGAGAGAGAGAGAGAGAGAGAGAGAGAGAGAGAGAGAGAGAGAGAGAGAGAGAGAGAGAGAGAGAGAGAGAGAGAGAGAGAGAGAGAGAGAGAGAGAGAGAGAGAGAGAGAGGGGAAAGAAAAAAAATAATAAAACTTGCTTGTTGGATAAATTTTTTTTTAAAATAATAATTCACTTAAAATTCATCTCCTCTTCACGCGAATCATACAAGGAAAAGTATAACTAATTTCGCCTTAAGTTACACGTCACTTTATCAATCTCTGTTTCATGTCCTTTCTTCTCGACCTTCCTGCTCTCTCTCTCTCTCTCTCTCTCTCTCTCTCTCTCTCTCTCTCTCTCTCTCTCTCTCTCTCTCTCTCTCTCTCTCTCTCTCATCACCCTAGCAGTCTTTAGTTCCATTATAACACTAACAGAAGAGTATCTTTTACTTCACCATCACCTTCACCATCCACAAAGTACTAAGAATATGGTTTACACATCACCGTAACCCAACCACACCATCACCATCACCACTCCCTTCCCTTCCCTCCCTCAGGTGTACACAAGGGTAGGGTAGGGAGGGAGGGAGGGAGGGAGGGAGGGAGGGAGGTAGAGAAGTGCCTCGCCTCGCCTCGCCTCACCTCCCGCTCCTGATACCACCTTCAACCTTGGTACTTTGCCGTCATCCTTCCTCATTCCGCCTCCTCTTCCCGCTGCACCTCCCGTCCGTTATACCTTTTCCCAGCCTCGTGAACAGTGACATGGACGAGACTCCAGAGTGCTTGGTTTGGTATGATTAAATTAGCGTCATTCTTGTCTCGTTGTGCTATTCATTCATGTTGCCTCTGCTGCCCACCCGCCCGCCCTCCCGCCCTCCCGCCCGCCCGCCCGCCCCGCCGCTCCCGAATCTGTGTATATTGTTTTTCATGGTAATGCTTGTGTGTCGCTGCTGCTGCTGCTGCTACTACGGTTGATGTAGCTATGTAATTATTATATGTTGGTTGCTTGCAGTTGATGTTTAGTGTTCCGTTCCGTTTCGTTTCGTTTCGTTTCGTTTCGTTTCGTTCGTCCGTCTGTTCGTTCAGCTGTCAATGTTCTGTTGAAACGAATGTGTTAATCTGATTTGCACCATTCCAGTTATAATGTAACGAGGGATTGTGTTGTACCATTGCATATGAAAACTTGCCACCAAATGAAAAGGTACAGTTTGCATGTCAGGTAAATCACACACTGTACGTTTTTTTCTTCCCTCCGTTTCGTTTCCCTTTCCTGTATCTAGCTTCCCGCACCGCTCCCTCCCTTCCATCCTGCTATGACTCTCAAGGACACGCCACTCACTCACTCACTGCAGCATCGAAGAAAAAAATATATATATAAAAGACTGCAACTAAGCGGGAACCATGCAAGCGAGTCGTTAATTAATAATAAGTCCCGTGACACGTGTATCCTCACTACGATACAAGGTGTTTTTTACTAATTAAGAATAAGTCATACATTTTAAATCACTACTAATAATGATATACTATTTGATCGTTAATTAAAAGAAGATCGTTCATTTTCCTTGGTGATTGTGTAAGGCTTCTAACGGGTGTTCTTGCCACAAATTCCTTTAGCTTACATTTTCAATTATTAATATTCCCTTTATGCTTTAATTATTAATATTCCCTTTATGCTTCAATTATTAATATTCCCTTTATGCATCTCAATCCCTGTAAATGTCACTACCACTGTATTTCTATTTCTTTGTCACACAGCGGTAAGACAACAAAGGATATAAGTCTTTAGAGTGAGGAGTGAAAGGTGACTTGTATAGGACAAATTGCTTCCCTTCTGTCAGTTTCTCGTAATAACGTAACACAATACAGTAAATAGGTATTACCCTACACATTTTTAAGATTACAGAACAGATGTCGTGTTCTGCCCATCATATAATATAGAAGAAAGTTCGTTATTCTTCTCTAACAACGCAATTCAGAGCATAGTTTGAGTGAGTTTTACATTGTATTATCAACTTATCCTCCTGATGTTCTTAACTTCTCCGTCATTTCCAGTTCATAGTTCTTGCATACACTCTCACATTCTAGTGTTAGAGAATCATTCCACGGCCACCTCTATGCAGGCTGGCAGACACCCTTCCCGCAGTACTCTCACATCTGGGACGAGCCAACGACAATCACGCACCAAGAGAGGCAGGCGACTAATCCGATTACCTGGGAGCACTCTTACTGACTACATGCATGCAACAGGTACTCTACTCTGCTGCAGTCCCCCATCAATACTGGATGCACGCACACACACACGCAAATACAGAAATATGCTGTAATTGAAGAAAGAATTATATAAAACCAAACGAATACAGCAAGTAAAAATACATTCTACAACACACACAAACACACACACAAACACACACACACTCACACACACACACACACACACACACACACACACACACACACTTTCCTGACAGGTTCACATAATTGAAAAAAAAAAAAGGAAAAGACAGCTAGAAAATGTATAAAAAAAAAAATAAAAAATACCGCAGGAACATACTATTACATATCAACTCTCCCAGAATCCCTTCCCCCATAGCACATTTCCGTCCTCTTACCCACCACATCTTCCATCAGCTTGGGAAAGAAAAATTAACACAAAAATGTTTCAGCCATCCGCATCATGACCGCTTCCTACCACTGGACAGCCGCGTCTGGCATCGCTGAAGGATTGGTACAAAACAAAGCAAAAAATAAGAACAGAAAGAAGTCTATCTAGCCAACCCCATCCATCGCAGGACTCGTAAAACAGCTTGTCAACTCCTCTGTCTTTCTTTCTTTCTTTCTCTCTCTCTCTCCAAGCTTCCTTCGCTGTTTTGGCCTAGATGTCAGCAGTGATTTGAAACTGAATCTCCTATCTCGGAAACGTTATCTCTTTTTTTTCATTCTCTCTCTCTCTCTCTCTTTTATTATTGTTGTTGTTATTATTATTATTATTATTATAAGTAGTAGTAGTAGTAGTAGTAGTAGTAGTAGTAGTAGTGTTTATACTTTCCAAAAATCAGAGAAAATCACACACACACACACACACACACACACACACACACACACACACACACACACACACACACACACACACACATACACACACATACACTAGCAATTAACCAGACCCAAAATAACCAGTTAAGCAAAGTAAGCAAGAAGGAGTCATTGACCTTTGACCTGAACCTCGTGTGTGTGTGTGTGTGTGTGTGTGTGTGTGTGTGTGTGTGTGTGTGTGTGTGTGTGTGTGTGTGTGTGTGCACGCAGAAATAACACCGCATATTTCTTTTGGAGAGAAGAGAGAAAAAAATGTTGACTAAAATTAAAATGGGAGAAATGAAAAACTTATGAATTTCATGCCGTTTTCCTCTCATTAGTAACTGAGTGAACGCACGCACTTACGCACACAGGCACGCACGAACGCACACACGCACGCACCTCGGGATGGTAACAGCCGCCCCCTCGCCTCGGAAGAAAAAAAACACTAACAGCTAAAAAAAAATAAAAAGAGATGCAGAAAATAAAATTAAGAAAAAATAACACGGTCGAAAAATTAAATAAGATATCAAAGGAACTCAAGTTGATCCTTCGAATATTTACACGACTCTTCCAATCAGTTATATTTTTCATGCAGGCGCAGAGCAATGATAAAACGCATAAATAAACACGAGGAGAGGGAGGAGGAGGAGGAGGAGGAGGAGGAGGAGGAGGAGGAGGAGGAGGAGGAGGAGGAGGAGGAGGAGGAATACAAGTTCACATATAATTAAACACGAGTATACAGTTCTACTAGTTAAACAGTGTCTCAATAACTATTTTCCAAACTATTATAAACTTTCCATATACGAACAAGGCGAAAGAAGTAAGAGGAGAATGAACTATAGAATGGAATACAAATGAAAAACTAAACACTCTTATACAAACAACAAGCTACCCAACAGCAATACACATTAGTTAAGAGGAGAGTCAAGACAACCTATCCATAACACACTAGTATTCATCACCTTACTTAGATTTTTCACTCATGGAAACTTTTCTTCGCGTCCACTCCGCATCAGCAAAGGAAAGTAATCGTGAAGGATGTCAAAGTGAAAAGGAAAAAAGCAATCATGAAGAGACGTTAAGAAGATCAGTGGGAGTTTAGGAACGCTCAATGACTACCCTGCCAATCACCTTCCCCTGCTACCTATACCCTGCCCCCCCCACCCCCCCGCCCCTACTACCCTGCCAGCCTGGAAACACACTCACTCATTGGCTATTTATCAATACTTTCTCCCTAACTGGACTACGAAAATGAAAGGAAAAAAAAAGAAGTGAGGTTTAGCAATAAAAGAGGTTATTAAGTGTCTGTATGAATCAGGATATGTTTGCTAACTTATGATTAAAACTTTTCATGAAATATTACCTTAGTGAATGTTTAATTCCACTTCCCTTGCTTTCCACTACGTATTTATTCCGGGGTTGTAACTGAATAACACTCGCTCGCTCGCTCGCTTATATGGAATCCAATCTTGCGAACTCTCTCCTTGATTATATGTTCTTATTTTACTCATCAACTTGAATATAAACACACACACACACACACACACACACACACACACACACACACACACACACACACACACACACACACACACACACACACAGACAGGTACAGCACGAGGCAACTTGCATCATTTGGGGTCTCCAGGCATAGAACTTTGGCAAAATCTTCCTCAATACAGTGAATGAGTTTGGAGCAGCAAGTAAGAATGGGTACCTACCTGTCCTCCAATATTACTCATTAGTTAATATAGTGCACCTTGGATATACAAAACACCTGTATACAAACTCTCTCACTCTCTCACTCTCTCTCTCTCTCTCTCTCTCTCTCTCTCTCTCTCTCTCTCTCTCTCTCTCTCTCTCTCTGTCAGTACCAACTTGATATCCCTCTCACCCTATACACCTGACAGCTGACATACCTGAACCCAAAGAGAATTCCTTCCTACCAACCCTTCTTCTCGCCCTCGTCTGGTGTCCCTAAAGAGAGGAAGACTTTATACCTCAACACCTTACCTGCAACAACACTGGCAAGGGGCCCCCCCGACTTATTTCAGAGTCGCTTCAGCTAAGACCCCTAATACTACTCTCACATTACATTAAGTTTGCTGCGTCGAGTTTAATCTATTTACCCCACCCCACCCCCCCCCCCGGAAGTTGTTAAATTACATCATGCAAAGGTATTAAAGTTGGTGACCCTTTTTACGTTGAAGTTAGACTGGGAAAGACTATCAACTAAGTTATCATTGTAATTGGATTCATCGAGGTTATGCACTTAATTGTATCTAATGACTCAGGGTAGGTGAGAGAGAGAGAGAGAGAGAGAGAGAGAGAGAGAGAGAGAGAGAGAGAGAGAGAGAGAGAGAGAGAGAGAGAGAGAGAGAGAGAGAGAGAGAGATACACACTGTGCTATTGAATATTGCAAGACATTTCCTTCTTCTATCTCATCTCTACACAATCTCAATGACGTATCCTTTCCTCTTCAAGCCTATACACCACCACCACCCCCACCACCACCACCACCTCCTCCTCCGCTACCGCTACACCAACTAAGCCTCTTTCCACCGCACATCAAATTCGCCTCAGGCCCACCCAATAGGGCTTAGGAATCAGCGGCTACGTGAGTGGAATGCCAATGCGTGTGACTGGAAACGACTGCAGATAAGAAGTGATTGGGCCACACGCCGCTGTCTGTGAGGGAGCTTAATCGGCGGTCGCCCCTTGATGGCAGTGCGAGAGAGCGAGAGAGAGCGAGAGAGAGAGAGAGAGAGAGAGAGAGAGAGAGAGAGAGAGAGAGAGAGAGAGAGAGAGAGAGAGAGTAATAAAGACAGGATAAGAGATAAAAATTAAGAAGGAAATGAGTGATAATGACCAATGAAAATAGAGTGGAGGACAGAGAGAGAGAGAGAGAGAGAGAGAGAGAGAGAGAGAGAGAGAGAGAGAGAGAGAGAGAGAGAGAGAGAGAGAGAGAGAGAGAGAGACTACTAACAACCACCACCACCAACATAAACATATCATAAATAATAACAGCAATAAAAACAATAATCAAAACACCACATCTATCTTCTAGCTAATTTTTATGTGTTTGTTTGTGTTCTCAAGACTAATATAAAGGTAAGGTAAGGTAAGGTAAGGTAAGGTAAGGTAAGGTAAGGTAAGGTAAGGTAATATAAAGGTAAGGTAAGGTAAGGTAAGGAAAGGTAAGGTAAAGTAAGGTAAGGTAAGGTAAGGTTAAGTAATATAAGGTAAGGTCAGGTAAGATAATGTAAAGATTAGGTAAGGTAAGGTAAGGTAAGGTAAGGTAAGGTTAAGTAATATAAGGTAAGGTCAGGTAAGATAATGTAAAGATTAGGTAAGGCAAGGTAAGGTAAGGTAAAAGTAAAGTAAACCAAGCCTCACACACACACAAACCCTTTAACAGCTAGCAATCTCGGCCTGTCTGGTTGAAGATAATAATAATAATGCTTTACCAAATTAATGGAAAACTTCTTCTCATTAACATACAATTAGTTCACTCATCACAGTCTCCACAAAGCCGTTTCAGAATTTCCATAAGATAGGAGAAAGCGGAGCGATGAAAATGATACTATGTAGTCTCTCTCTCTCTCTCTCTCTCTCTCTCTCTCTCTCTCTCTCTCTCTCTCTCTCTCTCTCTCTCTCTCTCTCTCTCTCTCTCTCTCTCTCTCTCTCTCTCTCTCTCTCTCTCTCTCTCTCTCTCTCTCAAAGTTACGATTTACAAAAGAAATCATAACATGCGAACTTCATTACCTACGTGACATTAATTCGCTCTTGGAACTTAATCAATGAAGGTCAGAGGAGAAGGAAGGAAGGAGGCGAGGGGAGGGGAGGAGTGGAGAGGAGAGGAGAGGAGAGGAGAGGAGAGGAGAGGAGAGGAGAGGAGAGGAGAGGAGAAAGGAAAGGAGACGAGAAGGAGAAGAGATGAGGAGTGGAAGGGAAGGGAAGGGAAGGGAAGGGAAGGGAAGGGAAGGGAAGGGAAGGGAAGGGAAGAGAAAAGAATCAGTTTGGGAAGAGGGGAAAGGAGGGGAGGGGAGGGAAGGGAAGGGGAGGGAAAAAATCAGTTGGGGAGGGGAGGGAGGGAAGGAGGGAAGGAGGAAAGGAAGTATTAGATTTTCATCTCGCTAAGACGGAGGAGGAAGAAGAGAAGGAAAGGGAATGGAAAGAACGGGTCGGAAAGCATAATGAAATTTATCTTTTTTTCATGAGAGATTAATTAAGAGAACAGCTCCTAGTCTTCCTATCTCTTTTTCTTACAAGGATATAACATAGTGCACTGACTCCTTTAAACACACACACACATACACACACACACACACACACACACACTATCCAGGTCCTCCCACCAAACCACACCCAAAAAATATTACATCCACCTACTTCACTTTTCGCTTCGATAAGAATATTTAAAACAATTTCTAGCTCTCCATCACTTCCCCTTCCTCCCCTTCCCTTCTCAAGAATCCCAAGAATGATAAACACGTAAGGGGTAACAGAAAGGACAATGTATATCCATCCGTTTTCCTAGTGTACTATTTCCTACCAGTGAATAAAAAATGAAGCACAGACAGACAGACAGACAGGTGGTATGGCGTGTATCATGTTACGATATTTAATTAAAAATGAACACTGGCCGATCATGGTTTAAAAAAGAGAATATTTAAAAAACAAAAAATATATTAATAAAGAAAAATTGTTCCACGTTTTAGTCATTCACGTTTATTTATTTTATTTTATTTTATTTTATTTTATTTTATTTTATTTTATTTTTTTTTGCTATGGGATCCAACGAAATATTTAATTTATGTTTGTTTGTTTCAAGGGAAGAGGAACAAGAGGAAGAGGACATTGATTATGGATAAAAAGGTCTCATGAGCAGCAGCAGCAACAACAACAACATAATAATAATAATAATAATAATAATAATAATAATAATAATAATAACAATAACATCAATAACAGAAACAAGTAATGGACAAGACTTCCTTTGTTGCTCTATTAAGTCAGCTTGGTGTGTGTGTGTGTGTGTGTGTGTGTGTGTGTGTGTGTGTGTGTGTGTGTGTGTGTGTGTGTGTGTGTGTAATCCGCTGTATATCTTAATTCATTCCCTTTATATACAATACACTCATAACCATAAATATAAATCTCAATTCCTTCATATACATTTTTCAATTATACTTCCTTGTCACCTACTACAAGGAACATCCCCACTTCCGTGTACTAATTCCTCTGTATATACTCTTCAAGGAGAGGCATAAAAGGGAAGGCGGAGCGTGAGTAAGCCTTCTCTCACAAGCCTTTGATCACTAGCTTCTAACGTCAGTCGCATTATGCCAGAAACACTTCTTTTTCCCTCTCTCTGTCTCTCCCTCTCTCTCTTAAACTCGAGACCAGAGAACACTTGAGTGACTGTCTGGATAGATGATTAAGAGAGTAAGGCAAGCGTGTCGGTAAACAGTGAAGACGTGCTGCAGAGATAGAGAGAGAGAGAAAGAGAGAGGGAGGGAGAGGGAGGGAGAGAAAGTGAGAGAGTAAAAGCATTATTTACAACTGGTGTGGTCTGTTGTAGATGCATTTCCGTATTTTATGAGTTTCTTCATATTTCTCTTCTTTCTTCTTCTTCCTCCTCCTTCCCCTTCACACATATTTCCTCTCTCTCCCTCTGCACCTGCCTTTCTCACCTGTCATTCTCTCTGTTTGCCTTTTCTCACTCCCTCAACTATTTTTTTTATCTCTCTCTCTCTCTCTCTCTCTCTCTCTCTCTCTCTCTCTCTCTCTCTCTCTCTCTCTCTCTCTCTCTCTCTCTCTCTCTCTCTCTCTCTCTCTCTTCGTGGATATCGGGAAGTCAGTTGAATATCGATATTACGCAGAGAGAGCCTAGC
>JAPQNM010000003.1:5296822-5369322 GCA_029783475.1 Metacarcinus magister | reverse complement strand
AAAGAACATTTAAATCCATCCAAAGCTTCGATTCTTAATGTCCACGCCTGCCAACACAGCACGAGCCTCCTATGTATCGTTATAAAATATACAACATTAACCAAAGAAGTAAAAAAATTAATAAAACTTACAATCTCAATCAAAAAAATATCAATAACTAATCTATTAATTAAGTTTGCATTGTTTTCTAAGAGTAAATAAACATCACGCATTCTTTTGATAGCCAGTACTTTCGTTACTTCAGGAACTATGTATATGTGTATGCATTGCGTTTTAAGTATATGAAATGTACAATATCAGTCTTCTAATACTGCAAGAAAAATATTGCTCATTCCCTTAATAAAACGAAAAAATAAAACGGATATACATGCATCTGGCAGAGCTGAGAGACTTCGTAACTGACAAGATAAAAAGCAAAAAGCCAAAAAAATCACACATCACGGAAATAATTTACCAGCGCTTGGATAATTATCAATACTAAATATTTCAAACTTTTTTTTTTCACTTTCAAAATCGGTAAGTTATGAGATTATCGCAGCTGTTACAGTCAAGTTACGAAGCATCACCGTCACTAAGGCTGATACAGATTTTAAAAACTAGTAATTCGAACAGTCACTGAATCAATGCAGTTTAGTTCCAAACCTATTTCAATAGCGACAAATATTCAATAAGTTAGCAAAGGAAGCAAGCACATCACCATCTCTGCAGCACTCCCACACCATCACAGCCTCACCACCTCCCTAACACATTATGGGCTCCACGTCTGGGAAACGCTCACTCCACCACACTTGTTAAATATAATTCTGAACACACAGCAGGAACATGTCTGAGATGTCCCACGCATAACAGCCACGTGTCACAATCATGAACACTGTTTTGGGCCTTGTTGGGTGTACTTGAAACACCTGAAACAAACGAACCATGTACAGATACAGTTAACTTTCACTCCTAAGATAGATTTAATATAGGGAGCAGATTGGGATGTGTTCCTTCCTACGAATTATAACATATATCCATTGAAGGAAAACAGGACATCATTGGTTATTTCAAGTGAGTGTTTTGTTTCACTCATTCTCGTAGTTCGTAAACTCATCCATAACAATGTTACCAATAAGAGTTCTACCACACCAGTGTTACCAACTTGTACGACACATTGGCATTTCAAGTTTCTATGTATTGATTCACAACAAAGACAGTAACATGATCCAAATGCATGTTCCGAGTATGTGTGACTGGAGTCACACACACACACACACACACACACACACACACACACACACACACACACACACACAGATCAGCCAAGCCACCCGGAAGCGCAGATAATTAACTTTGTTCTTCAGTTTTCTATATAAATTACTCGGATTTCAATTTTGATTAATTTCGTATGAACAGTATTAACAGTAGTAGTAATAGTAACACCATCACCACTGCTACTACTATTTCCAACTACTACTCCTACTACTACTACTACTAATAATAATAATAATAACAATAATAACAATAATAATACGACTTCTTCCTGAGACTAAATTAAAATTGTTTACAAAATTACTAAGTTTTACTACGAAACCAAGCAAAAAGTAAATAATTGCAATTCGTAGGCCATCCAGTTATCTTTTTGTTATATTAGCTAATCTATTATCAATTAATCTATTATCAACATCCATTAACATGTCCCAACTTTATGGGAAGGAGGGAAATATCAAGACTACTCAAGAATACCATAGACACCCCCAAAAATAGTACAGTTTTCTCTGTTTTCTAAAGTCGCTGATAGGTGGCAGCACCGTCAGTCATCCAAACCTTAGCTTTGAACACTATTTTCTTTTCTGAACGAGTGGCGGTGGGGGGCAGTGGTTAGGTGTGGGGGGCGGGGGAGGAGGGGGGAAGAGGGTTAGCAGGGGAAGGAAGAGGGGACAGGACGCATCAGCCATGAGGTTAGGTGGTTGGGTGAATGATGGCGGTAGGGATGGAGGGTAGAAATGAGGTTGACTGCTGCACGGCCTGAGTGAGGTACAGTTGAAAGCATAGGTGGAACAAGCCTGAAGGAGCCTTAAATACACTACCAGTTGTTATAGATGACGAAAAAAATAAATAAATAAATAAATCTTAGAAATGTCTGTAATAACCTTGAATAAAAGAGATTAGTCAAGATGATAAATTAATTACCTTTGACTAGTGAAGGGAGCTCAACCTTTCCTTCCTTCCTTCCTTCCTTCCTTCTTCAGATAGCCAGTAGTACGTAATGACCTCCTCGTCCTATTGAATATCACTATTGTTCGATATGATTCTTTTACTCAATTTAAACTCGATCTAGACTTAATATCTGCATGATTGACTGAGACACACCTCCACCCCTGGCGATTAAGGAAGAACTGACCGGCGGTGCATCTATCCAGCCTAAGCTATGCCTAAGCCAGTAGCCTCCCACGCAGTGATTGGCTAAGAGGTAAGGTGGTGACTGTCAGCTACGTACGTGATTGGTGGGAGGCGATAATTAGTGTTGGTAGTGTTGTCATTCAGTGATTTCTTCTTATTAATGTCTACACACAAAAAAACAAAAAAACATTTATAATTATGCTTTTCTTTTATATAGATTTTCCTCATACAATGAAGATAACTAATGGACAACTAATTCATCTGTTAAACTATCATTTTCTTGTTTAATTAGGCGGATACGTAAGATATTGTAATGATCGTTTGTTACGTAGCAGGTCCGGTTGAGGAAGAATGTATAGGAGTAATGTATAGTATGGTAGCTTTGTACGTATGGTAAGTTTGTAGAGGACAGGACGGCAGCCACTTCTTGGTGACGTCATGACATGCATCAGTTACCAATTCGCTTCAAACAAACCCGCACAACTCGAAGCTCCGTATCTCTATAACTCAACAGTTGCCTATATTACACCACTCATCACTGTCTTTTTAATACGGAATCATTTTAGCGGAGTCGTATTTATTTCTACTCATTTCAGTCGTAGTTTTAAGATGTGAAGTTAGGTAAATAAATGTCAATCCCATTAAGATAGAACTGCTGCCCTGCCTTTCTCAAACACTCGGTTCATCAATTATTTTCGTGTATGTTGCTCCAAACAAATTTTAAATAGCGTCCTCAACCCTTGTACACACTGCCTTGAGGAAGCCAATGACCCGCTCTGCCACTACCTGTTCCACTGTCCTGCCACTCTCCACCTTCCCCGTCATCTGCTTCGCCTCCAGGACACAAACCAAGGTCCGTGGTGCCAGTTTTCTCATCACTAACCATCACAGGGACCGTCAGAGAACCCACAGCGTCTCCACCCAACACTATGACGCGTTCCGCCACCACCGCTACAAGTATCGTGGTCGGTGCATCATGGTGAGGCGACACAACATGGTGGCGGCCAGGTTACGTCTAGGCTACAGGCCAGTGTGGCAGGTGGCTAGGCTGGAGGACGCCCCCCCCCCACCCCCCCCTCCCCCTTTTCTCCTCCTGCCTGCTGTGTCAGGCTCCCAACACCAACATCCTGGACCACTACTGTCTGCACTGCCCTATAGTCGCTGACATGTTGCCTCAGGGACAACTGCTGGTGACTATATGTCGTCATCTGGCAAATGACAACCTCGACCAAATAGTCGCTCGCCACGCTCGCCACCCTCGCCACCCTCGCTTCGGTGGCTGCTGGTGACGCTGCCACGCTGGGCTGCCTTCCCTGCCATTCTATGTCATGCACAGAAAAACGTAATTTTTACACTATTTACCCTTTGTTGTTTTGGTTGTCTTTGTTGTTGATGTAATATTCCATGTATATATCATATGTACTTGATTGACGCTCTTGGCGCAATAAATTCATTAAAAAAAAAATAATAATAAAAAATTTTTAAAAAGCCACTCCACCTTCGCCGTCATCTGCCTCGCCTCCAGACACAGACACCATCCGGGCGGCAACTGTCACTGCCTGCAACCCCCTACCCACCTTGATCCATACATGTCACACATACCCGCCTCCACGCTTAACAACGGATGTAATGCCACACTCAGACGGGCTCCTAGTTAGCCCGTGTCCCTCTGCCTTTTGAGGAAGGGGACAATCTTTATATAAAAAAAATAAATAAATAAATAAAATAAAAAATTCAATATATCGCGTGAATGGAAATAAAAGAATCCATTTATACATTCAGTTTGTCAAATAAATTATATCAAGGTCATGAAACAGTATTGTGAACGTTATCATTATTGTGTCTCGCGTATAACCTAACTTACTTAATAATAATAATAATAATAATAATAATAATAATAATAATAATAATATGACGGCAGGGCAAGCAAGATGTGACAACGTTAATGCTGAAGTGCCCCACGTAATTTAATTTCAGCCTGTATACTACGTACATATTTCATTAACTACTACTACTACTACTACCATTACTATTACTACTACTACTACTACTACTACTACTACTACTACTACTACTGCTGCTGTTGCTGCTGCTGCTGCTGCTGCTACTACTACTAAAACTACTACTACTTCTACTACTATTACTTCTACTACTACTACTACTGTCTACTACTACTGCTGCTGCTGCTGCTGCTGCTGCTACTACTACTACTACTACTACTACTACTACTACTACTACTACTACTACTACTACTACTACAACATATTTCAAAGAAGAAAATTATTCGAATCACCGAAAGCAAAAGGTTATTATTGATAAAAAAAAAAAAAAAGTTTGCTTCTATTTCCATCTATTTATTACGCCCAATTGGTTACTGTTATTTTTGCATAGCTATCAAAAAAGAGAGAATCATAATAAACGCCATGCAGCTTGTATTCTCAATATTAACCTATAATATACATGGTATTGTCAACCTTCAATCCTGTTTTTGTGTTACCTTTCACAGGCTTCCATTTTTTCTCATGAGTGCTTAAGAAAATGTTACACCGTAGTTTACTTAATCAATATCCTTTAATCTTGCTTGTGTTACCCTTCAAAGGATTCCATTTTCTCTCATGCAAGCTTAAGAAAATGTTACAGCGTAGACTTTATCAATATTATTTAATTCGTAAAACCTGGTCAATGTGAATATCTATCATCATTATTAGTATAGAAACAGATGGATTAATATATAGATAGATGAATATAGATAGATAAATAGATAGATAGAGGGATATAACTTTAAATCTTCCATTTATGTATCATTTATTTCAATTTTACATCAATAGAAAATAATAATAATATTAATGAGATAATAATAATAAGAAGACTATAGGCGTAGATGAAGAATATGATGATGAAGAGAATTCTAAAGATATAACTCTTTTCCTTTTTATCATCCACTTATTCTATTTTCTCACATTCATCATCAATGTTTATCTTTCCTTATATATACATTACTTTATACTACTACTTTCCTTGCACGTACTAACAACTATAACAACAACAACAACACTCAGATGCAACAACAATATACAACTACATTCTCACCTTCAAACACTTGTAATTAACTTTTTTTTTATTAATATATTTTTTGTATGTATTTCCTGTTAAGGTGTGCCAGTTATAATTGTCATTCCGCCACAATCTGTAGTTAGGGAGATTGGAGTCTTATTGTGTGTATATATTTTCATCCTTCGTGTATTTCATATATAGATATTTTATTCATCTGTGTTTCCTCTCGCCTTCTAAATAATGACTCATGTCTATTTTTATTTTTATTTTGTTAATCAATGTATATACTTATTAATTTGTCTATTTATTTATTTACTTTTGGAAATACTTTTAATGTGAGGTTTTGCTTCTTGTCCAGTCATCCCACATAAATACTCGCGCACACACACACACACACACACACACACACACACACACACACACACACACACACACGCAAAAACACGAAACGGCTTGTGCGCCAGATATAATTACTTTGACCTTGAGATTTGAATGTGTCATTGCTATTATACATGACGTGTGTGTGTGTGTGTGTGTGTGTGTGTGTGGATACCTCCCCCCCCCCTCTCTCTCTCTCTCTCTCTCTCTCTCTCTCTCTCTCTCTCTCTCTCTCTCTCTCTCTCTCTCTCTCTCTCTCTCTCTCTCTCTCACATGGCCCACTTGTCACATGACTACACCTCCCTCGCTCTATCCCACCACCATCACCATCACCACCACCACCACCACCACCACCACCACCACCACCACCACCACCATCTAGGACAAATCTACTCTCTAAGTTATCAGTACGTCAGTAAGTCAATAGGTATTAATAACACACTTTAATTAATAATGAAGTGTTGCATTGCATTACGCACCTAGATACCGATAGTCTATTGTCTACGTCACCTTTACGTTATCTATAGAAGAAGGAAATGAAGATAAAAAGTCAGAAAAGAAAAAATAATAATAAAAATAATCTAGACATAGTTCAGTAAATTACGAGACACATACTATACAACTCAGGAAGGCTTGTTATCAGTTCAGTAACAAACAAAACAAAAAAATAATAATAATAATAATAAATAAATAAATAAATATAAAAAAAATTGACGTATTTCAGTAGAATGAATCATAGTTTACTTATATAAATATACATCATCAACGCTATTGTCTTTCACTTCCTTACACCAATATTATAGAGAAGAAGAAGAAGAAGAAGAAGAAGAAGAAGAAGAAGAAGAAGAAGAAGAAGAAGAAGAAGAAGAGAAGGAGGAAGAGGAGTGAGTGTACCAATGATGAATCATAGAATTTGTATTGTACGTACATTTCAATACCACGAGATGTAATAATTATGATGTGGTGAGAACTGGGATAATAAAATGCGATAACACGAGGTGTGTGTCAGCATGATGTGTGATAGTGTAACGTTATCATGAGCAAACAGTAATCACCGCCGAGTGGCCAAAGACTACCCAAATTGCTGCCATACTGTCCTCAGACGGGACTTACAACGTTAATATGCATCTGAGGCTGTAGCAGCAATAAGCCTCAATCGTTCTCAACATATTCAAGAGAGAACTTAATAATTCGAGGCGTCACTATAAAAATTCTAAAAACCTACACCAAATAACAGGTGAAGCAAGTCCATCTGTGCCTCCATATGCCTACTGGTGCCAACGGTTAATGATATAGAATAAAAAAAATTAAAAAAAAAAAAAAAAATCAAGTGAGGATGTGCATCGTGAGTGAAGAGAGGGAGGTAAGGAGGAAGGGAGGGAGGTAAGGAGGGAGGGAGGGAAGGAATTGGTACTCATGTGACAATGAATAATATCAAATCTATGACCTCACAATATTCAAAGCACTTTTATTAACACAAAAAAAAGATAAGTAAATAAATAAATAAAATAGAAGTAAACTAATAAATAAAATAATGAATCAATTTAAACAATCATAAATAATAGAAAGTTTTATCGGAGGTATAGCTTCTATTACTTTATAGTAGGATAATGAAGTATAAAGTAATGTCACACACACACCTAACCTTCTTTTCTTTTCTATAATTTGCCTGAATTCCTAGAAATCCACCTATCTCATATCACATATTTTTATTTATTTTCTTTCTTCTTATTTTTTTTACATTCTATCCATCCATTTAATTTCCGGTTCCTCCCTCTACACCCTTTCCCCGTCCACTTTACTTTCATACCCTAAAAAAAAACAATTGAAGAAAGAAAAAAAAATAGATGATAACTTTCACGCATTTGAATAACCTATAATAACTTTCAAATCAGGACTAAACATTGATCTCACTAACAATATCTTTATTTTATTTTACAACTCAACATAACTATAACACATTCAAGTAACACCATTAATCTGCAAGTTGAAAAGGTTAGATATTTTTTGAGTCTTACATAACATATCAGTATCATCAACAACGTCTATCAATGTCGAAATGTCAGCATTCCCTCCGCTCTTGTCCATCCTTCTCCACTCCTTATATCCTACAAATCACTCGTCACCTCTACTTGATAATACTTCCTCTCTCTCTCTCTCTCTCTCTCTCTCTCTCTCTCTCTCTCTCTCTCTCTCTCTCTCTCTCTCTCTCTCTCTCTCTCTCTGGTGACCGTATGCATTGTGTGGCAAAGTTAGTTCATTATGTTGTATGGAAAAGATGCCACGTGTTCCTAAGTGCCATGTGTGTGTGGTGTGTGTGTGTGTGTGTGTGTGTGTGTGTGTGTGTGGTGTGTGTACAGGTGGTCCCTTCGCCCCCGTTCCCACGTTTCTGATGGACATATAGGACGGAATGCCACACACACACACACACACACACACACACACACACACACACACACACACACACACACACACACACACACACACACACACAGGACACTAAGCTTAGTAGAACTCTATGATACAAGCATTAAAAAATCAAATTACATCATTTCCTTGGATCAAAAGAGACTCAAGATATTGGAAACTCCTTGAAAATATCACACAATTATATACTTAATATGGATTCATTTAATTCAACAAAAAAAGTGGTAAAGCTTCTAACAAATACAGATAAGAATAACACCAAAGAGGAAGAAAAACAACAAGAGTGAAGTATGTGTGTGTGTGTGTGTGTGTGTGTGTGTGTGTGTGTGTGTGTGTGTGTGTATGTATGTATGTATGTATGTATGTATTATAAGTATTACCGGATGTAACTTCCTGTGTCACTGTACTCACCTCGTATCTCCACTCCTTCTCCCTTCCCCCCACCAAACACACCCCTCTAGCATGTTTCCTTCTCCCTCTTCAAGAATTCCCGGTTTTAGTAGAAATATGATTAATAGCAATTTAAGTAGTAGTAGTAGTAGTAGTAGTAGTAGTAGTAGTAGTAGTAGTAATAATAATAGTAGTAGTAGTAGTAGTAGGAGGAGGAGGAGGAGGAGGAGGAGGAGTACAACAAAAGACTCCTCCTCATCCACCGCTCCTTCCAGCCGAAACGAGGAGGAGAAAGGAGTAGTATTCAGAGACAAATATTAGATATACACGAAATCCGGTTGCAATACGAATACGAATAAGGAAAATAACCATCAATTAGAACGCCTAAAGCGGTTACTAGCACGATAACTACGATAATTAACGAATTGATTGTTAGCGTATGTAGTATAGTAGCGAAATTAAGACCTGCAACACTTTACCCAATCAAATAAAACTGAAGAAAAAAAATTTGAAAGATATATCAAAAATGTAAAAAAAAAAAAAAAATATTCCACTCTAGTTTAAGTTATAGAGAAGTATAGTATGTTAATGACCTAATGGTTCACTCAAGGCCACACAAGACATGGATAGGTTATAACAGTCATCATAATTAACAGCTGTGTCCATTCCCTTCACCCACTGCCAACTATTAACAAAGTACTGATGAAACGTCGACTCAATACAATTATTATTATCATTAAGTCAATATATGTAACTGTGTATTGTAATTCTTGTTGATTATGATGAGTGAGTCTTTTGTTTGTATTTTTCTTTTATTTGTATTTTTCTTTAATTTATTTGTTTGTGAAATGATAAAGGGGATTGCAGTTTATTTGGTAATATTGACCTGCGACGTGTGTGTGTGTGTGTGTGTGTGTGTGTGTGTGTGTGTGTGTGTGTGTGTGTGTGTGTGTGTGTGTGTGTGTGTGTGTGTGTGTGTGTGCTGATAAGAATAAGATAAGGTGAGAAGGATATGATAACTGAGGACAATAGGAAGGAAATAAAGAATATACTTTACTAACGTGATTTAAATTTTCTAGCGGATCTATAAGTGTGGTACGAAGAAACGTTATCTGGGCGAAATCCGGCGTCAGATACACTGGCGATGCTTGCCACGTCTCTACTTACAATAGACAAGCATAATCTGTCCTATGTTATCCTTTTTCCGTCCGCTGAGTTGCACTTATCGAAGCAAGTTTATGTCATTTGTCCAAATCTCACTTTCAGCCTCTCCGCAGCTATGTCAAAAAGAGCAGAGAGAGACAGTGAGACGAACTTTTTCGATGAAAGTAAAGGCAAAGAAACAAAGAGGGCAAAAATATATGTATACAAGGTTTTCGAGGTGAATGGCTGGCTGATGCGTTATTTGAGGTTAAGTCAAGCATAATTCTGCAAAATAGATCTGGTAACACTGATCCGGACGTGGGTGTACAGTACCTTCCTAATGTTGCTGGTGGTAAACTGCTACCTAATCGTTCCTTGTATAAATAATAATGGTTGCCTCCCACACCACAGGACATGACGGTGACTAAGCCCCACTGCGTCACCACATCCCACACCCTACCTCCTACCTACAACCTGCCCCGCGTAATACCCACACCATCACGTCCTCTCTAGGAAACACAGCGAGCGTCACCTTGAGAAAGTATAACAATGACGTATCCTGTTAGTTAGGTTAATATGTATTGACTTACACGTGATAGTTATGGGTGCTTTAATACATGATATAGTGTTCAATCTGGTATTCAAGACAAGATGAATATTTTATAGTTTAATTTCCTTATAGTTTAGTCGACAAATTGGATCGTAGGTTAAACGTAAACTTGAGGAATTTGAACATAGATGTCGCCCAGCTAGCTTTGTGTTTTACTCAATGTTTGATGAACGTTGCAAAGTCTATAGTTTGAGACACTTTCCTCCGTTTTAACTAACTTCATTTTAGTTAAAGTTACATGTTTGCGTGTCATCACTATATATACCTTTTTCTTTATATCGGGTACTGATGATAACACACAATAACGCCGTGATAAGGAAGATAAGGTGAAAATTAATTGAGGAATAACATAGTGACCCCCCCCCCTCTCTTTCTCTCTCTCTCTCTCTCTCTCTCTCTCTCTCTCTCTCTCTCTCTCTCTCTCTCTCTCTCTCTCTCTCTCTCTCTCTTTCTCTCTCTCTCTCTCTCTCTTTTTCACATTTGAGGGGAGGCAACGTTGATAAGATAGCAGTGTTAACTCGTGCCATGATTGCCACCAAGCGCCCCTAACGTCTAGCTTTGATAAGGCGGCAACGAGGACAAATATCATGCGATATACGAATAAGTACAAATTATTCCCTGTCGTCTTTTTATCATAATTTTCCTCATGTCTGCAGTGAGTCATATTCGAGAACAGTTAAGCGAATACATATATTTGTCTCCTCTTTTTCCTAGCTGTTTGAGTGTTTGTGTGTATGTATGTAAAGTTATGCTGAGTAAGGAGTCAAGAAAACCATAACATTATGAAATATTTCCTCAACTACTCAGACACAAGGCATTTCACGCATCCATGACATTTTTCTGCTAATGAAAAAAATGTTATAACATCATCTGATTAAGCAAATGTATAAAGTAAATTTTCTTTAGTTACCCATGCGTTACACCTTTAAAATGCAAAAAGGTACTCCACATATTTTCATTACCTTATTCAAATCAATCTTTATTCTATTCCTCATCTATTTACACGCGTTATTCCTTCCATGTTTCTCTTCCTGTCTCTACATCCTTCCATTCTAGGACCTTTAACCTATTCTTATCCACTGCTCCCGTCCTTCCCTCCCTCTATATACACCCTGTAGTCACCCAGCTGTTATCATACACACTTACATCCTTCAGCTCAATACTAGGCTATCAACACTATACACACAACATAATTACACCTATCATGTATATCGCACAGTAGGAAAACACTCTCCTCGACCCACTTGCTTCTGTGTGTGTGTGTGTGTGTGTGTGTGTGTGTGTGTGTGTGTGTGTGTGTGTGTGTGTGTGTGTGTGTGTGTGTGTGTGTGGTGTGTGTGTGTAGATGTCAAGAATATGCATATTTCAGATAGCAGGGATACACACGCAATTTCGCAGCTCTGCTAATGAAATAATGACGGCATGCAGTGCTCCCGCCCCCCCTCCCACACACACACGCACGCACATACAACACACACACACACACACACACACACACACACACACACACACACACACACACAGAAATGCAAACATACATAAATATATAAACACAAGCACCACTTAACACACACACACACACACACACACACACACACACACACACACACACACACACACACACACACACACACACTCACTCACTCACTCACTTGTAACGCCACATAACTTCACACTAAGTATTTCCTAGCAACTCAACACCACCATCACCACCACCAACACTGCTGACACCTACTACATACATTTCCCACCCACGATGCACAACAGTACGTAAATTCACCACCAACCCTACCCCCCACCACGCACCACACCACCCTGGCCCTACCCACACCCACACACACCACTGTTATTGGTGAAAGTAACCCGTATGATTTACCAAAATTTATTACACCCTTCCCCCATTCCCTCCACCCACCCACCCGAGTACCTCTACAGAGTAATGTACCGCTGCAACACGTGTATGTATTGACAGAACACAATGCCAAGGTCAGATGAGCCTCACGGAAGACAACACAAAGAACACACACACACACACACAGAGAGAGAGAGAGAGAGAGAGAGAGAGAGAGAGAGAGAGAGAGAGAGAGAGAGAGAGAGAGAGAGAGAGAGAGAGAGAGAGAGAGAGAGAGAGACAGGTGAGCAAAGAAATAACCGTCAGTGCTTCTCATTAATAGTTAGGAGTGCGTGACAAAAACCTTGTTGGTAAAGGTTGCAGTATACTGTTGGTGCGGCATTAGTACATAAAGTGACGGCTAGAGGGCACTGCAATCGTGTGTGTGTTCCTTCTCTCTATACAGTCTCACCGCTTTCCCTTCCTGTCTCACTTATAAGTCCTGCCACGGAAAAGTTCAGGTGCTCTCTTAAAGGCAAATTTTTATCTCCAAATACATAGAACATTACACCTATATACACATCACACATTCACATCATCTATAACATTAAACCATTAGTATAAATAGTCACGATCTTTAAACTATGTAACTTACATGAAGGACATATTTTTTTTCCTTGTCTACACCTTATTTTTTTTCCCCTCTTTAGCAACTCGGGTATCTTCACTTGGCAGTCAGCAGTCCCTAATCTGCCGTAATCTCTCTCCCTCTCCTCCTCCAACCTCCTCTGTCCTCAGCCTCTTTCTCTTAAGTGCACAGTGTGACGTCACTTACTCTTGCGACCACAACCTTGGCTCCTCAGAGTCTCCCACCATCTGTTTGAAGCTTTAAATCATACTCTAACCTTAAAAATATATATGATGAATTATATAGTCTCTTTTCTACCTCCATTTTGTAAGTCAGAATTGAACTGAACTCGTATATACATCATCACCTTGAAAACTTTTTTTTTTCACTATCAACACTACAATTATTTTCTTCTTCAGTAAAACCTAGCTAATATCTCATCTTGGAAAATATTAGGTTGTACTCAACTAAAAACTTCACTAAATAAACATTCCTATTAGTTTTTGTTAGATCAGTACCATTGCAGCTTGTGTGTCTGTAACATTTGTACTCCCTCCTAGATGCTCGCTTTGTTCAGGGCCTCACAATGTGTAAGGGTAAGGAGGGTAAGAGATGATTCATACACACTCAACATAATTATCACGAGGTTATTATGAATAGAGAAATAATAACACATAGATAAACACGAAGATACATATCATGAATAAAATTACCTACAAATACAAACATAAACAAACATACATGACACACGACAAGTCTATATGCGTGTATGTGTGTGTGTGCAATAACTACACCAACACAAATGAAAAACAACACACTGAAACAACGACTATACAACAGGAACGATTTAAATACCTCCATCCCCCCTTGAATAGTAGAAAGAATATGCTTCTAAAAATTTCCTAACTCAAGGTTGTGTGGGTGAGGAAGTCATGGTAAAAATATTGATACCCTCCCACCACCACCACCTGCACCACCACCACCACCTACATCACCACCACCACCACCAAGACTGTTACTGTACCGTATTACCAAAGGGATTGATCTTTTCTATCGAATTTTCTTCACCTTGAGGCAGCAACTCACCTCTCTCTCTCTCTCTCTCTCTCTCTCTCTCTCTCTCTCTCTCTCTCTCTCTCTCTCTCTCTCTCTCTCTCTCTCTCTCTCTCTCTCTCCTTCGTAATGAACACAATGTCTGTTTCCTCCTCCACCTACTTGCCTTCTTCAAACTTTCTCTGGCCTTACTGACAATTTCTCTTTCATTAATTTCTCCTTCACGTTCCTTCTCAAGCATGCAGTTTCTTTTTATATATCTATTTTTACAGTCGTTAATTTCATCATTGCTACTATTCTTTTTTTTACTGAATTACTTACTCTACTCTCATAACGTTATTACTAGAAGAGATGATATAATATTTAATACGTCATTTATCTTGCTTTCGTGTATCCAAAATCCTACTTCAAATCGTTCTTAGTTAATATATTGCTAGTAGTAAGACGTAGTAGGTATCCGATAGAATAAAATACCTTCACGGCACTTCTAAAGAGAGATATCATGACTGTTTGGTGCTGTCAAGTTCCCTCTACAATATTTATGGCTAAGATGTCATGCATGGAAACCGCTGCCAGAGCTACGAGAATGTGGGCGTAGCTAACTGGTGCAAACGTGAGAGTCTGACGATAAGACAACCACTCATGTATATAGGCATACAGATACATACATACATACACACACGTGCACACACATTTACATGCATACATACACTCAGCATGCACATAACACCACCATGGCAGACGTCAGCCACTTTACACCATGACCTTGATACACCATTCTGCCACGCCTCGCTGCCATCACCACCAGTCACTACACCGCTGCCTTCCTTCCTGTTCCCCAGCATTGTTTTCCACGTACTACCACCACCAACAATCCCACTACTACTACTACTACTACTACTACTACTACTACTATTTTCATTATCACTACAACTATTCTTCAAGTTGTAGGTAATTTAGTTAGTTAGTCTTCAGATTGTATGTATTTTTTCCTTCTTCCACAGCCGATCTCTCTCTTGCCGTCTTATTTCATCACCATCGTCACGTAGGCACCACATGGAGAGTGCTTGCACATCCTCTATCATCACCACCACCACCACCACCTCATATCACCACCACATACCGTTATCTCTATGATAAATAAAGATAAAACAGAGGAAGGGAGTGAACGAGTACAGGTTAGAAAAAAAATCATCACACACACACACACACACACACTGCGAGAAAGTTTTGCTTCACATCACATCACTCCTCTTCTTCTTCTTCTTCCTCCTCCTCCTCCTCCTCCTCCTCTACTTCTTCCTCCTACTCGTATCAGCGCCCCCGGATCTTACTTACACTCAGGAGAAAAAGAATTGCAGTAGATAAGGCAAGAGATGTAGAACACAGGATATCCTTATCTGAAAATTCTCGTCCCAAATAACACGGGTTTTGAGGTGAATACTACAACCTAACGAACTAATTGTTTCATGTCCATTAACTATATTTGATTTATTTTCAGTGTAGTAGTTATCGATATACGGGAGAGAGAGAGAGAGAGAGAGAGAGAGAGAGAGAGAGAGAGAGAGAGAGAGAGAGAGAGAGAGAGAGAGAGAGAGAGAGAGAGAGTAATGTAGAAGTCAAATGCATACAAACGTATAATAGATGCTTCAGCCATTGTAGAAAGCCGCGTACTACATCTCTCTCTCTCTCTCTCTCTCTCTCTCTCTCTCTCTCTCTCTCTCTCTCTCTCTCTCTCTCTCTCTCTCTCTCTCTCTCTCTCTCTTCCGTTGACATGTACGCACTCATCTCTTGGAGTGACAGCAGCGAAATAAATAAAAAATTTACCTTATCGATGGAGTGGAAAGTGCTGCATTTAGGTAAGGAGTAGAAAGTTGTGTGTGTGTGTGTGTGTGTGTGTGTGTGTGTGTGTGTGTGTGTGTGTGCACGGCTGCTTGGGTCTGTGAGGGCTAGTTAAGGCAAGAGAAGAGAGATGGAAAAGTTAGTTAAGATGCGAAATATACATTCTTCTCATAGTGTCTTATAAAAACCAAAACAAGCTGATCAAAGAAAGAGGAAAAGCAAACATTTGGAGCGTAGAGACGAACGACAGGAAAGATGACAGTCACTATAGTGTGTGTTTCTCTCTCTCTCTCTCTCTCTCTCTCTCTCTCTCTCTCTCTCTCTCTCTCTCTCTCTCTCTCTCTCTCTCTCTCTCTCTCTCTCTCTCTCTCTCTCTCTCTCTTCTCCCCCCCCCCTCCCTTCTCGTCGTGAGGGAGGCGGTACGTGCACCATCAGGGCCAAAAATAATACCGGCGCTAAGGGGAACCAGCACAAGGTGAGCGAGTGTTGCCACCTCAAAGCCGCTTCCCTCCCTCCCTTCCGCCGCCACCACCACCACCACTACTTGGCATCACCACCAGCGTCACTACAGCGCTTCCTCCCTATCACCGCCACCAACAACATCCGATATCGCCACCACAAACCACAACAACAACACCAACAAGTGAACGTCAATGTTTGCAACGTGTCATTACCATTTGTGATGATATTGCATTGGTGTTACCAGCCACGTCTGCAGTCACTAAATGGATTTCCTGCATGTTCTCTTCCTATATCTTCCCTTTCACCTTACTAATGGGTTAAGAACATGTGTTTCCATCATACATTTTCTTTCCTTTCCTCTCCTTGTCTTACCTCCCTCACTGAAACTCCCCCAAAACCCGTTCCAGTCTCTTTCCTTAGGTCGACAACACTATTGTAGGCGCGCGTGGCCGTGACGTCGCTAAAATGTGACCGAACTGTATAACCCTTGCTTAACATTACTCAACATCAAACAATGTATTCCCCGTTACATCTTGTTCATACTCACAGTCAATAACTAGACAAAATATTCACCACTGTGGTCTACTCATCTATCGACTCACTATTTATTCACGTCACTAATAGGGCAGTAGAGGAGTGGAACAAACTCAGCAAGCGTGTGGTATGTGCAGGGACAATAGATACTTATAGAAAAGGTTAGATATGTCTATGGATGAAGAAAACAGATGGTAGGTGTAAGGTGCACAGGAGCTGCCTTGTGTAGGTCAACTGGTCTCCTACAGTCTCATTATTTTCTTATGTTATGTTTTCATTCTTCACCTGGCATTAAGCTGTCCAAGATAGAGTTAACTAGAAGTTGAATAGTTAGGTAGTGATCCGTACTTGGTCACACTGCCTCCCCGCTATCCGTAACACCTGGTAATTCTTGCTCTATCTCTCTTACATACCGGTGTGCTTCCTGTACAGGGGACGAGCAATGTTATAACTCACACGTTTTCAAATAACAAGTACAACAACATGAAAGTGATTGAATACTGATGTTTCCTATTATATATATATATATATATATATATATATATATATATATATATATATATAAACTATCACTTTCTTCCTCCAATGACTTGTTAAATTACCCTTCAGCTAAAGGTGATGGATAACTCTGTTGCTCTGTCATGTCACTGTTGCCTTCACCGTATTTTTAGGATGAAAGGGAAGGGGAGCTGCTGACACCTCACACTGATATCGATTAATTCCTTTAATAAAAATACACATAAATTCAGTCGAAAGTGTATTTATTTTATTTTACCTGAAATATTTTATCCATTCTGTCATTAATTTATTACTTAGATATGCAAAAAAAAGTGATTGGAGTGGATTGTTGGTGTTCAGAAATCAACACGATTCAAAGGCACATGATTAGACAATGAACAATAGAAACTTGTGCATGATAGTCTTCTACTCATAAGATAGGATAACATCAGAAACTTTATATTGATGAGTGAAATATTCATTAAACCACAGATACATAGATGCATAATGAAAGAAAGAGTGGAAGAAAAAAAAGTCAACTGGACTGCAATACATTTCAAGACTTAGAAAGGGTATTGGATTTTCACATTGCATGAATCCTATTTAAATGTCCTGCAGCTCACCATGACGTTAGTGCCCTGTTGGACCTCATTAGAGACTCACTGCACGTCGTCTGCTTCCATGAGAGGAATTGTGTTACATTCTCTTTATCTTGAGACGTAAATGTCAGACGCAGGAGACGCGGGTATAACTATATTTCATGCACATATTAATTGTGTTTTCCATCACATTATAGTTTATGTAAAGTTGATAACGTGTTCTTGGTCTTCTTAATCGAGGGATGAAAAAAAAAATTGAACAATGATAATGATAATAATAAATTATAATATAACAATAATAATAATAATGATGATAATAATAATAATAATAATAATAATAATAATAATAATAATAACAACAACAACAATATAATTGATCAAGCAACTACAGCTTTCCTTTTTTTCCCCATTCTGTGACACTTGTAACTCTCTCAATGTCAACACACCTTTGAAGGAGAGAGAGAGAGAGAGAGAGAGAGAGAGAGAGAGAGAGAGAGAGAGAGAGAGAGAGAGAGAGAGAGAGAGAGAGAGAAAGAGAGAGAATAAACTGACTCATGATTGAATGACTGATTGATAAGCAAACAGATAGACAACAAAGAAAGAAAAACAGTAGTAGAGTCAGGTGCATCTGAGTAAGCTTCGTATGATCGTATCAGATGTGGTGTGGGTGGGACTCCCAAACTGTGTTACACCACGCTCAGTAATACCACACTACACCGAGGCTTGTAGGGGGCGTAGTGTAGTGAAGAACAGGGACTGGGGGTGTCAGCACACACACACACACACACACACACACACAGACATGCACAATACACGAGCAAAGATGAAGGAAGAAAAATGTTGAAACATCCCACAAGGTACTGAGTCAAAGGCACATGATTCTTGACGTCATAGTTTGAGGAGGAAAATAATAAGTGACGTCAAACTGATGACGTAAAAACTTGGTGACGTCAGCGACTGGTGAAGAGGAAGTTTCTAGCCTTGAATCAAAGCTTTATATCCTGTTTTTGAGATTTCTTCACCTATTACCTTCCTTGGGTTATCATCATATATGTAACATGTAACTAGAAATGACCAACCTTCTTGTATTGTAGTTTATATTGTGTTCAACATACTGATACTCTATTACTATTGTTACTATTGACGTCATCGTTTCCGTTAAGGTGAGTTTCTTGGGCTCAAAATATCATGAGAAGCCACTCCTTAACCACACCTCACTTACTCTTAACAATAATTCAATATAACATTCATATAGTCAACTAATATTTGCAAGTAAAATACAGATTGTTAGTGGAAGAACTAGCCGGAAACGAACTTTTCCCGTAACAAGTATACATACATACATTTACACACACATTGCCAAGCTGGAATGTAAACGTTGCCAACTTAAACACCAAATAAAAAAAGATTCAGGCGATGAGGTCATAATATTTAAAACCGTAAATTTGGCAGTGAATGCAAACCAGATTAACGAAACCCCAATGTGGATAGACCAATGACGTATAATAATGCGCAATAATGGTAATAATACGAACCACCAGAGGAGGGTAATATAGCAGTGAGTCACCGCTAGACTTAACACCTGAGGAAGATTTTTTTTTCAGCTTACTCGTTCCCTAAAAGTATTCCTTATAGACCAAAATCCTACGTAAGTGGATGAAATAACATATGACGTTGAATTATAATGGATTTATTTATGTAATATGAGACTCAGACATCATCAAAGTAAAAAGTTGTCCGAAGAATTAAGAAATATGACGAAGGGAAGATGTAAGCTACAAGTGTTACTATATAGTTACCAGGTTCCTCAATAAACGTGTTTCTTAGCGTTGATTTTCTTATCATAACTCTCCTCTTGTATAATCATTGTTAAAATACAATGATCTGAGCACAAACCAATAAATATAGATAAAAATAGATAAAGAAGGCTTTAGAAATAGATCAATTGATATCGTGTTCAGCACCACCACCACCACCACATCCTCATAACCCTCCCTCACACACACACACTCACTCGCATTCAGTTCACCTGTAGCTTTCTTTGAGTGTGGACCTACGACCGAGCTTCTTCTATACGACTTTCTACGCGTTACTTTATTTAGTGTTATAGTGAAGAAAAGAACAACACCCACGCTTAGTCAAGATGGGGTGTTTCACTAAGCTTGCGTTATTTATCGTGAACTTTGCTATTTTTGTAAGTATGGTTTGGTGTGTTTTTTCTTTCTTACTTACGTATAGTCCATTATACAGTCCATTCCTTTCCCTTCCCTTTTAAGTCGCTTTCGAGTTACTTTCTCCCATTTTTATACATTGTTCGCCATTTTCGTGTATTTGGTTACCTACTAGTGTTCATACATTACATTCCCTTCCCTTCCAAGTCACTTTCAAGTTACTTTCTCCCATTTTTTTTCAGTTCGCCATTTTCGTAAGTTTTTTTTCTTCCTACTTTAGTTTATACATATTACCTTCCTTCCGTTGGGTCATCGTCATTTGACATGTAACTAGAAATGACTAACGTTCTTGTATTGAAGTAAATGTGGTCTTCAACGTACTGATACTTATTACTATTGTTACTATTGACGTCAACGTTTCCGTTAAGGTGTTTCTTGGGCTAAAAATACCATCTAAAGCCACTCCTTAACCACACCTCACTCTAAACATTAATTCAACATAACATTTACATAGTCAACTTACATTTGCAAGTTAAATAGGTTGGTATATAGTGGAAGAACTAGTCGGAAACTAACTTTTACAAGTTAACTCAAAGACCAATTGTAAATAGATTCATGCTATGGTCATAATATTTAAAACCGTGAATATGACACAGTAGTCAAATAAGTGAATGCAAACCAGATTAATGAAACCATCAGTTAGGAAGACCGCTAATGAAGGAAGAAAAACAAATGCAAGACATATAACCTCATTCACTATCCCATAAACACGCATAGAAAAAAGAAAGAGCGATGTATAAACCAAGTTCTAGTCCAGTGACACTTATACCAATAGATAAAAAGATTGATATAGAGAAGAGAAGGCTTTAAAAATAGACCAACTGATACCTTGTTCACCCCCACATCTGCTGCGCACAAACCAGCGCACCACCACCATCACTACCACCACCCAACTTGCAAATCTGATAAATATGAGGAAATTGTATAAAAGAGGAATAAAATAGTGAAACAGTCTCCATTGAAAAAATACAAACAGATAATTTGGTAAGACGCCATCACACTAGCACTTTTTCCATCAATGAAAGTAACTGACCGCTACGACTAGAAGAGTTGGTACGAAGAAGATACGTTACCTGGGCGAAGGCAGGTAGAGGTCGTCAGATACATTGGCGATGCTTGCCACGTCTATACTTAAAATAGACAAGCATAATCTGTCCTATGATATAATTTTTCCGTCCGCTGAGTCGCGCTTACCTGGTGAACTTACTTGGTTGGCTCCCTTGCATTACGAAGTATAGCACTAGGAAAGCAGAAGGCTGTAAAAAATAGTTAGGGGGGGGGGAGAGCCCAGAGCTGCTGATGTGCCAGAACAAGTGATATATGATCTACAATACTGTCTTAAATAGTAATGACTGGATTGTGTTCACCATTTGCAGCATTTAAGAGACGTTCAAGTACAATTAATCGTCGAATTCGAATAATATGTTGCCCAAAGCATTATGAAGTAGCGGTTTGAATGGGATCAATGCGTCAGCTTCAGTGACCTGGGCAGGCAAAGAATTCCAGAGAAGGGTGCGTCTCTGGAATTTGTCTAAATCTCACTTTCAGCCTCTCCACAGTTATGTCAAAAAGAGCAGAGAGACAGTGAGACGAGCTTCTTCGATGAAAGTAAAGGCAAAAAAAAAAAATATATATATATAAAATATGTGCAAGGTTTTCGAAGAGAATGGCTGGCTGATGAGTAACTAAAAAGTTGGTACAATGAAGTAATAAGGTTGCTGTAATGGAAATACTGAAACACTGCATCACCACCACCACCTGACTCCCTCACTCACTTAGTCAGTCAGTTCACCTGTAGCTTTGGTTTGATTGTGTTTTTTCTCTTCTTTTTCTAAAAGTTAATTCATTGCATTCCTTTCCCTTCCCTTCTAAGTCATTTTCAATTTACTTTCTCCCATTTTTATTTCATAGTTTGCCATTATCGTACATTTTTTCTACAATACATGTAGTTAGATTATTATTTTGCATATGACTGTATTCTAAGACTGTTTTTTTGATTATTTTTACAGGCAGCAGGAGTGGCAGTGGTTGCATTGGCATCCTTGATCATTAACAAGGATAACAGTTATGGGTCATTACTGGTACAAGGAATTTTCACTCTCCCCATCATTATTCTCATTGCTGGACTCATTATTGTCGTCATTGGCTTCCTGGGATGCTGTGGGGCTGTGAAGGGAAGCTCCTGCATGCTACAGACTGTAAGTATATTTATTTTGACTTTGATATATATTAATTTTGAAATTTATGATATTTGAAATCCATAAATTTTGAAAGCCATTGAACAGTAAGGATTTTTAATAAGGGTTCTTTTACTGACATTATACAGTGACTGACTGGACCTTATTTTTGGTAAAAGAATCATTCGGTTAGGTTAGGTTAGAACATCCACATCACTGGACTCCGCACAGTAATAAGATGTAAAAAAAAAAATGTGATAATGTGACTCAACAACTCATACGATTACTAGACCATTTTAGAACCTCTGTAATTTATTTTTTAAAATATATAATTATCTATCAAACTGCGATTAACTTTTATTTCAAAGAGGTAACTAGTATGAAGTAGTGTTAGTTAGTGTGTCATCCCACAGCACCAAGTAAGAAATTTATTATCCAGATGACTTGGTGAAAGCACTTGAGGGATATTCAAATTAGACCAACAGATGTTTAAACACAAACACACACACACACTGAAAGAAAATCTGGACAAATATAGATGTTTAAACACACACACACACACACACACACACACACAAGGAGAAATGAGAAGAGTTTATTCAGATATACAAAAAGGAAATGGAGACATGTACCAGAAGTGATGGTAAAGGATATTAAAAAGAATGAGAGGAGACTTGGAAATGATGGAGAGGAAAAGGAGGTAATAATATCTTAGGAGAAATATGAATTAGTTGGGAAATTAAGGAAAATCTTTAAAGTAAGGCTGCACACAATTCAAATGAAACTAGTCTTGTACACAAATGCACGACACAATTTGGTATAGGAAGTATTGTACGTAAACCAATATTACGGTTAAAAATTAATGTAATGCTGCGCTGAGACAAAGTTCTGACGAGGATGACCCGTTAAACATCTAAGTGCTTCTGGTTAGGTTAGGTAAAGTTAGAAAAGAAAGTGACGTTGAATAGTGAACCAAGTAACATCATCATCATGGCAGGGCTAGAACAGGACCTAGTCTCGGAACACAATTAGCAAAATGAATACATAAGGATCCGTAGATGGGAGAGGGCGCTCGACGAGAACAACAAGATAGAAAAATGCAAGGATGAACCAAAAATTTTCTATAGATGTATCGATAAAAAATCAAGGAGTGAATAAACGGAGTAAAGGCAAGGCCAGGTAAAGACCCCGTTAGACCCTCGTGCTATTAGTGATTCTAGGCTCCTCAAAAAAAACTAAAAAAATTAGATAGATGTTATGCTATGTGAAGATACATGTCTGCAGACCAAAGTGACGGACAATTGTTTCCAGTCGGTCTTTACGAGAGAAAGTGAGTTTGAAGAAGAAAGTATATCAAAGGACACACCACTGGAGGATGTAAAAGTGAAGTAAAGGAAATTATGTAAAGTCTGGATGTTAGAAAAGCTCCTGGACCAGATGGTGTGTTAAATTGGATAATCAGAGTGTAGCAATTAGCAAAGAAGATACATAAGGTAAAGTGGGGGCACATGCTGTAGCTGTGCGTAGCTGCGGGCGCTCATCTCCCGTCGCATTGGCCTTTGAGCCTGTGTTGCGTTATGCCAGGACACAGGGCCACTGTGACATCCGAGTTTCCACAGTTTACCTTCCCCAGGTTGCCATAGGTACCCGTTTGGGAAGATGAACAGCTGGGTGAGCTGTGCGCTGCCTGCCTTCGTCTGGGATCGAACTCGGGCCAGTGGATTCGTAGTCAGACATGCTAATCACTGCACCATTGAGGCACATAGTATTGTTGTAAATTCATTAACAAAAAAAAGTCTCACTAGATTAAAAGATGGCAAACATAGTATCAATCCACAAAGGAAAGACAGATGAATGAAGTACTGAAGAAGTCACTTTACTAACAATGCCAGAAGTGGCAAATAATATACAATGAACTTAATCTTTTACTCAAGTGATTGGTGTAATACAGGAGAGGGAAGGTAGGGTCGATTGTGTCTTGGCAAAATACCACACAACAGATTGCTATGGAAAATAGACTGGAGTAGTTATGAATTAACTATACATTACATTGTGGTTATATGTAGTTTGATGCCACTGTTTATTTTATGATTCATCTTTACAGTATGCCTTCATCATCATTGTGATGCTGATCGCTGAGATTACTTTGGGTATTCTCTTGCTGGTTTACCCCCAAAAAGCTGAAGATACCATCAAGGACGGAATGCGAGAGGTCTTCAAAAATTACGAGCTTGATGAAGCCAGTGCAAAGTCCATTGATGCCATAGAGAGTGATGTAAGTTATAGGTTAAGAAAATGTGTGAATATGATTATGGTTGCATCATAAAATGGCATACCACTATTATTTTGAGACCGGTTCCATGTTTGCATGTGTTGGTTATTGTCGCCTGAGGACAGCTTGCTTTCAAGGTCATTCCTCAGGACTTCATTTCATGTCGTTGTTATTCTACCAACTTACACTACCATTCAAAATGCTTCACCTTTCTCTACATGGTCAAACCAACACTAATTACTTATTTTCATTGCTTCACTGATGCACCCAATCCCTCTACTTCTTAATTCATCACTTGTTAAGCTATTTCTCACACTATTATTGCATATCACCCTTATTTGAGATGGAAGGAAAATAGAAGGTTAAAGTAAGAGTCTAACATGCACTCTAAGATGGTTTGGCCACATAGAATGCCAGAAAGGGACCGTGTATGAGTATATGTGTATAGTACACGCAGTGGGTGCACATCTACTAACCCAAGTGAAGTGAAATGGGAGGACAGAGTACACGAGATAAAGGAAAGAAAGGAGTGAGAGGATTAGAGCATGTAAGGTGGGAATCTAAGGACAGGAATGAAAGGACACTCCACAATCTTCAATTTCTATCTTTAACAGACTAAGTTTCACCATCATAATACATTACACTTCTCACATTCGAGAGGCCCGCATGGCTCTGTGGTTCAGTGCTTGGCTCGTGACTTAAAGCTTGTGAGTTTGATCATGATTCGCACAGCTTCTTGGTGAGGGGCAGCACTCTTTCATTTACTATATGGTCTATAGCTATCTAGTTCGGGGGGATTATTTAATTGCCTTCTTGATCATGTAACTTGTAAATTACTTCTGTAATTCTGTAAACATTTACTTTGAGTAAAATCCTTTGCAAAATAGCATTGGGTGGTGGGCAGTGTGGTGTGGTAAAAGTACAAATACTGACTAACCTACATTATTTTAGTGTTCTGGAAATATTACAATTTTTCAATATATGAATACCAGATCGATATATAAAAGCTGCATATATTAAGAGCCTATTATATTATGGATTAATGATAATACTCTTAATAAATTAAACCAATTTTTTTCAGCTTCATTGCTGTGGCGTAGAAAGTTATGCAGATTGGAAGGATTATCCCTATGGTGCAGATGGCAATGTGAGCCGAGGATGCTGCAAGGAAGATGAAGGTGATCCTTCATGCTTCATGAATAAGAATAATCAGTCTGAGGATATAGTGAAGGATGAAATCTACACACAAGGCTGTTATTATGCACTCAAAAACGACCTCAAGGGTGCGACTGTGGGTTTGGGAGTTGTACTCTTCATCATGGCTATTGTACAGGTGAGTTGAATAACCGTATTTTCTGTAACAAATTAAACTTAAGTGTTCCTCCGCTAACATGCCCTAAGCTAGTCCCCAGCAGTAATACAGCAACTGATCATACCTTCTACAGAATACGTGGTATGAAGACTCTAAGGGTTAGGACGGGCCACCTTTAAACTTAGACCTTGACACTTGTAACGTTAGAACACAGATAGTGAAAGTGAGGTTGAAGTGTTTCAAGACTAGAAGAACGGTCACATTTTTTGCTGCAGAGGGAAAAAAAATTAAGAGTAGGTTTTTTGATAAAGAAATATTGAAGACCTCAATTTTTTAAGAAAGATAGTAGCTAACTTAATATTCAAACTAAATGTATATAAAAGAAAGTCATACAAATAGTAGGGATGAGGTAATAAAGGTAGCAGAAGAATTCTATTGAAAACTGTATAGTCATATCAATAAGTAAATTTAAGACTCCAATGTAAAGACACAAACATAAATTAAATAAATAAAGGACTAACAGGAATGAACAGGGGCAAGGCAATGGGTGAAGATGGCTTATCCTTTGACCTAATCAAAAATATTGGCGATTCTCTTCTAGACAAACTGTCAGTACTTTTTACAAAATACTTTTATTAAAGTGTCTGGATTGTGTGTTTTCAATGCAAAATGAAAATGTTGGAGCGAGAGAGAGCGAGAGAAATATTGATTTACGGAGCCTATCCTTCATTCCACAGGTCCTTGCGGTTACCTGTGCTTGTGGGCTCGCTAAGAAGTCTGGCGGCACCCACTACGCCTAGAAGACATCCTCGGCTGTGTAAGCTTTGTGGTTTGCTTACATGCTGTCAATTCTGAGGAATCCTTTCTCTCCTTCATTGGGGAGGAAACTTTAATGTATGTAGAATAGGTAGTCTGATTTTTTAAATATATATATGAATGGATAGTACATTATTTTTTTCAGAATGCTATGCATTTGTGGATTTTTTTTTTCTTCTTTAGAATATTGAATATTTTATGCATATAAACTTCACTCAGATTGACTAATGTATTTTAATTTATCACCAAATTAAAGCCAAACATTTTTCTTGAAATATGTCAAACATTCTAGGTTAAGCTTGCCTAACAAATGTGTTTTTATGGAGCGGTGTTTGTAACCCAATGCATTTACTTGTTCAAGGAATTAGTTGTTTTTCAAGGTTGGTAATGTTCCACAAAACTTCGGTCAAGTTAAGACCTTTTGTTACATAGCATGTTACTTACAATCTTTTTGTCTTTTCCTCGTTCCCAAACTTTATTTTTTCACTACCTGCATTCCACATACTGCTTTCTTAAATTATCATTCACTGACAAATTTTTCAGTAAATTTATAAAAAGACTTTGTTTTTTACTCTTTCCTTAGCATATGGCTATCATACTATTAAGTAAAGATTATGAATGTGTGTACATTCTTAGTATTGGAATAGACTTGCTGTGTCGATGACTTTGCAATGTTAGTAAAAAATGAATGAAAGATTCTGAACATTTTCCAATAAAAAGAAAAAGGAGTAAAAGCAAAAGGCTAATTAATCTAACCTAACATGCAAAATGAAAAACAAAGGAAGAAGGAAACTTATGGGAAGACCATTCAGAAGAATTTGTTCCCCGAAATTTAAAGGGCAAGGAAAAGGATTAAACCAGTAGAGTGAAATTTTATTGAAGTAGGTCATAATTGAGTGAACTGAGCTGTATAAAAAAGAAAAGATTATGTTTGAGAAAAACTCTAACCAGAAACCGTAAGTGTATGGAATGGAGGAGAGGAAATCATATATGACAATCATGAGCATTAAAATATTAGAAGATGGTCTTGATATGAGAAATTAATGATTGTGAGCTATCCAAGAAAGGTATATTGAAAAGAACACTGCACGGTAATGAAAACAAGTAAGTGTATGAGAAGATAATAATCACAAGGTTAGGTCCACTAAAACTTCTATATACTTCCTTTGTTACACCTTTCCAATATCTGAGAGGAACATGAGGCATTACAAGATAAGAGGGTGAGAGCAATGAAAGGTGTGGCATGAGACCTTGTACAAATTGAGTGAGGTGGTGTATTGCAATTGGAAAAAAAAAATACTTTAAGGTGGTTTGTTCGTATTGAGTGGGGAAAATAATGAACAGCTTGTGAAGAAAGTGAACACAAGTGAAATTTTGGCAGTTGAGATGAAAAGATAGTGTCTCAAAAGGCATTGACTGCCGCCCATGCCCCCACATGCCTCCTACAGTGCTCAAGGTATTGTACGATGCCGATTGTGTCACCGTAAGGAACACATTCTTAACTATCATGTATATTCTCGTAATGGCTCTTGCAACTTTTTTTTTATTATTGTATGTAATCACCGTCATTTCACCACAAGGGCCAAGGATGGAAGAGTCTGCTCAAGCACTCCTGTGGTTTACATTGCCTTCAAGTGACCTTCTCGACTGATGCTGCATCAAGATATGGATCACTATTAAGTATATAGAGGCAGGCAGAAGAGAAAATTCAATTCCTACACCACCCGTTCTGTCATGATGGGCCGATCAAAACCACTGCTGTCATCGGTGCCAATGGCTATGTAAGTTCCTTATTTTCATAAAAAAAAATCTAATGCAGTAATTTTAGTGCACTGTTCAATTCAATAACAAATAAAGAGGATATGATAGGTATCAGTAACCCACGTAGACTCCTACACATTCCTTGCTACTCCGTAAGGAACACATATATTCTTAACTTCCACGTATATTCTTGTAATGACTCTTACAGCTCAAGCAGTTCATAACTAAGCCTTAAGACACTTTTAACAAGCTTACAGACTCGTGGATTTGTAAAATTAATCTAACCTCATTGATTCTATAGCGTATTTTTGTCATCTTTTCTACTCGAGGAACAAAATATTTTTTTAGTTGTCAATGGATTTTGATCTTTTTACACTATATTGTTTATAATAATTTAATACTTTAACAAAAATTTCAGGTAATTTTATTTTAAATTTTTATTTCTTTAATCAAATTGATTTAGTTTCCTTCAAAAACATAAATCATTATTGTAGAATTAATACTTCACCAATTTTGCTGAAAAAGATATCAGATATTCCTTACAAAATTACAAATGAAAGAACATATCATGATTTTGAATTACTTTTTTAATTTTAATGATAATTGTTTTTGTTTTTTGGTGTCATTTTTTTAGTAGATAAGTATTTTTCATGAGATGGATAGCCCTCAAATATAGGAAATTGCTGCTTGAAAAAGTCACAAATCTTTTTCTCTATTTCTAATGTATATATCATTCCAATCTCGTGAAGTTTCTTTTTATATTATTTCTTATACAGTCGCTGCGGGCTACCTTAAGGTCCCCCAAGGCACGTCTAGCATGGTTTGGCCCAGGACTCTTTCGACGCTTGGGGAACAAAATTTCTTATTTGCCTGTGGATGTGGATGAAGTTTCTTTTTATATTATTTCTTATATAGCTGCATGCTGCAGGCTACCTTAAGGTCCTCCAAGATGCGCCCAGCATGTTTTTGCCAGGGACTCTTTCGACACACGTAGTGTAGTTCTTAGGGACTTGGTTTGGGTGGGGGACACCAGCGACGAGGGGATTCTCTCTGCCAATGTCTTCTGTGTCTCTCAGAAGGCGTTGACTCTGCCTACCCACACCCTCGCACACCTCCTCAAGTGCTCAAAGGATGTATGATGCCTGTATATATAAACACACACACAGACACAACACAAACACCTGTATATCACTATAATCATGAACGAAGAGCATACTACAGTACGTCGCGTTGCTTCACCCAGCCGCCAAATACCTACATTCCCGGCAGCACTATCTGACAAGCTTCCGTGCAGACATCCTTCCTATTATGAACAACTTTAACCAGGACTGATGAATCTCTTCCTGCCTGGAGCCTTGTGGACATCTTGGTTTCTTCATCCTAACATTGTCTCTTACAGCTACAACCTGATAAGCACTATCGACTTAAGTGGTAATTATGCCACATTTCCAATATAAAAAAAATTGGTCTTTACTGGATAGTCAGGCAACAGACATTGATGCAATCTTACAAACTAATTGCAGTTCAAGATATTCAAGGATAAAAGCATACGTTTCACTTATGATGACCATAATTGAAGGAAATTTTGTAACAATAACTCCAATATAGGAAAACATGACGTCAAAGATTGATATAGTATAACAAATATTTCCTTTGACACTGTAATGTTTAATAATGTTTGTAGATCCTCACACATAAGAAGTGGAGAGAAAAGTACATGATGCTTAATTTTGTTAAGATGGTTTGGTATAAATTTAAAGAGATTTCATTAATGTATCAAATGTATAACAGTATTCACAAGCTTTCACTTATTTGTCAACGTGTTAAGTGTTACAACTAATATGCCCTTGATTCCTTTATACGTCTAATAGTACAGTGCTTCCTCCAATTTTGAATGAAATTGAATGACATTGCAGGCCGCAAAATGCGAATTCGCAAAATTGGATTAATTAACCTTATGGTGATTTTAGTCATATTTTTGCCCTTGTTTTGTACACAAATACATGTAATTATACATCCTATAATAGAGAAAAATACAGAAAAACATAAATATTACCATTATCCATAAGAAAATTAATTTGAATTACCATTTTACTGTACGTGACAGAAATAGGTTGTGAACGAACTTATGACTTGTGACAAAATATATCTTGACAGTGAGGAAAAGGTGTGGTGTGAAGTGTGGTGACTTCAACCATTGTGAGAATGAGAACTACATATCTCAAGTTAGGAACCTTGAGTGGTAGCAACGATAACCAAAAGGAGAAAATAATAATCACTCACCGAGGAGGCGATGCCTTTGGGACTTCAGGTCTCCTGGCCCAAGACTAAGTTTCAGGTGTTTGGAGGGTTGCTAGATGAAACAGTACAGTTTATTCATGAGTGTGGCGAGGACATCGATATCTTGGACATCTTCAAATACCTTGGTAGCATAGTCCATAACAATGGTGGGTCACGTCAAGAAATCTTACGGCGGATGGGCCCATGGTGTTATGGACTCGCTCAGCACGAGTATCTGGCGTTGTCGGTACCTGTGCAGACGGACAAATCTTCAAATCGCTAGTGATCCCTGTCTTACTGTATGGCTGTGAGACATGGACACTGAACACTGATTTGAGGAGGCAAATTGATGTCTTTGGTAATAATTGCCTTCGCAGTATCATGGGGTATCGTTGGAATGACTTCGTGTCAAATCAGCGACTGCTCCGTGAGACTGAATCAAGGCCTATTACCAGCATAGTCCGCCAACGTCAACTCCAGCTATATGGGCATGTGACACATTACCCAGAAGCTGATCCTGCTCTCAGGTTATTTCTGAAAGAGATAACCCGGAGTGGAGGAGGCCAAGGGGGCGCCCACAAAGTTTGTGGTTGGGGCAAGTCGATGCTTCCTGTTGGGAGTTAATTGGTATGGGAAGGGGGCTTGCACGGGGTGATTGCCAGAGCTGGCGTCGGAGGGTTGGCGAGGCGACGCGCCTCTTGGCGTATGCCCCCAATGATTGATTGATGACTTAGCGAGAAATTAAATATGCAAATACTGAAATACAAAAACGTTCATGATAAAAATAATAATTCCGATAATAATAATAATAATTATAATAATAATGAAAATAATAAATATAACTGATGAAATATAGATTCTTCTGGCAACACCACTGATAACACAATCAACCCTTCAACTTTTATCTCGCTTTATCGCCTTCAAGCCCCTTGGAGACAGATCTTCTATCGTAACGAAGCTGCACTATACTTCTTTACCTCACTCGTAACTAAAGCTCTTCTAAGTGGTAGATCAACGTGTCTGCCAGTGAAACCTTCCCTTCCCTAAGAAACCACTGAAGCTTTGAACATGGGCTGTGTTAGCAAGTATGGCCTCCTCACCATCAATTTATTCCTTGTGGTAAGTGCGTCGCATCTTTAAGTCAACCATAAGAGTGACATTAAACAGCTCAAAACATAATGTGTACTTCGAAGTGCTTAAACTTTCATGTAGCTGATAGATAACACATGAGATTTAAGTCCACAAGAGCGTGACCAAATGCACGTACTGTATAACCATGATGGCGCTCTATTGGACACTCGGCTCGTGACCTGAAGGTTGCGAGTTTGATCCTGGCTCATGGCAGCTTTTTGGTGAAAGAGGTAGCGCTCTCTCGTTCACCCTGGCAGAATTATATGGTCTATGTATAGATGCCTACTTCGGGGGGATTATTAGATTTAATCTCTATTGGACAATCCTTCGCTTCCCGCCAGGCTATTGGACTATGTGTCATCGGAGTCTCAGCAGCCATCCTCCGCCAGAATACAATCTTCGGGGTGGTGGTCTCTAACGTTTTCTACTCGGTACCCCTGACTACCTTACTGTCGGGCATATTTCTCCTATGTCTTGGGATGCTGGGGTGTCTCGGTGCCATCAAGGAACACCCTGTCCTCCTCAAGATAGTAAGTGTGAGTAACAGTAAGTGTAAAGAGAATCAAATGAAAAGACGAGCTAAAGAAACTATCAATATCCTACGGTTCTTACATGACTATTAAGTAATGGCAGTTAGTAATTATGCATCCTTGACGTACAGCCTTGAGGCATTATAACATTTCTTTCAACAAGGGAGCATTATGAATTGATGTAAATTTGTGAATCTAATATATTTTTTTTCAAGGCACAAAGTAACAGTATTCTATTTTCCTCATTGTGTATTTTTGATCTTGTTGAGGCGCCACGTTATAAAACATATATATAGTCCGTTTGAATATCTATCGTTTAATTTTGCATAAAGAAAACGACAGCTGCACCACAAGCTTCATCTCTTCCCTATTGTGATCTTTTCCATTTTCCTTCCTCATCGCCATCATTCCTTCCTTCCTCTCTCCTTATAGTACGCGACGATCGTCTTTGTACTCCTAGTGGTGGTAATGACAGCCGGGATCACCATGTTCGTCTTCACGTCTAACGCTTCCCACTTCCTCATCCGCGGCATGACCAACGCGTTCGACCAGTACGGCAAAGAAGACCACGAGTACCTCACCTATGACCTTGACGTCTTACAAAACACGGTGAGTGAAGGAGGGAAATGTTTGATGATATAATTTAGGGAAAGTTGAGTGTCTCTCTCTCTCTCTCTCTCTCTCTCTCTCTCTCTCTCTCTCTCTCTCTCTCTCTCTCTCTCTCTCTCTCTCTCTCTCTCTCTCTCTCTCTCTCTCTCTCTCTCTCTCTCTCTTTTCTCATGGTCTACTATAGAAAGAACTGGCGATCTAAAAGAATTTGAACCAGGTAATTGAGGTACAAGAAGGAAGTTTATCTTGTAAGAGGCATCGGTAGGACGAGATTCCATTGTGTAAAGAACATCATAACATAACATATTTTAGCATTGATGTTTGTCTGCCTGTATGCACGTATGTGTTTCTATTATGTCATTGGCGGAAGATATTTGGTATGAAGATAGGTAATGGTTTTCGTAAGTAGCTGGTAAACACAAACGTTATAATGTTTCAAATTTAACCAAGGTGCTGTTTGTCCCTCTTTTCATGTGGTTGACAGTGGAGTAAAGTCAAACTGGGGAAAAAGATAACGATAATATCAGTGCGTCACAGTAGCGATAAGGGGTGATAAAGCTTTAAGAATATTGACATGTTCATAGGCACCAATTTCACTTATAATGTTTGTATTTTGAACTGATTCTAACAAAGAGTTCGTAACATATTTATAGTTTTGTTTTGGGAGTATGTCAGAAAAGTGTTGTTGATGGTGGTTCCTGGCCTCTCACACGGTGTTTTCAGTAAGATAAAAGTGTCACCTCTATGTTGTTTTTGTCACACACTGTGTGACACTGATAACGCCACGTAACGCTGCTACTATAGTTTATATAACACATAAGTTCTCGATACAATGTTTTCGTGTCACTATAGATTCTTGTTACTTAATGGTTTGAAAATCGCAAAAAATGTTGATAATCTATATAGCTATGTTGATTTTTTTAATACAGTTTATATGATACAAATAATATGTTATTGATTTTTTTTCATCATTACACGGAATATCTTAAAAAAAACGATTCAGTGGAAGGATAGAAAAAATCAACTATTGTTGTCCAACTATTACAACATATTAAAACGAAGACTAATCATACGTCTGTGAAACAATAATAATAAAAATAACTATGATAACCATGCTATGAAAAACAACAATAAACAAGTTCTAAGATCCAAGTGTTAAAACATAAGGAAATACATTAATACAGCGCTAGGTACTGTATATACATAGAAAGCATCACTCTCTCTATCTTCCTCTCTCTGAAGGTTCACTGCTGCGGCGTCATAAGCTACAAGGACTGGGCAAGCTACCCCTACGGCAACGGGACCAACGTGGCTGACGGCTGCTGCAGGAACCAGACGGAGGGGTGCGGGGTGGGGCTGCTGCAGGATCCCGAAGTGGAGGACCTGATTTACACGAAGGGTTGTCTCTCTTATGTCACCAAGGCTTTTGACTCTATCTGTTTGACGCTTGGGATTCTCACCTTCGCTCTCGTCGGCGTTCAGGTGTGTGTGTGTGTGTGTGTGTGTGTGTGTGTGTGTGTGTGTGTGTGTGTGTGTGTAGCGACGGCTTAGTAAACATAACGTCAATATACTTTTTCTTTTTCTTTCGGTTAGTTATATATCAAAATTGTATGTACTGTACGTTCATATTTCCGTCTTCTTCCCACAGGCACTGAGCATCGTCTGGTCGTGCATCATCGCAAGGGACTCCAGAAGATACTCGCACATATAATTAAGGAAGGATGAAACACACATGACTGCAGTAATTCGTGATTTACTATTTGCTGTTATGGCATAAAGACCGTGAGAATTAAGGGTCCTGTAAGCTAGACACCTTGACTTTACGTTGAAAACAAACAATTATTTTTTAGTGGTGGACATTAATACTTCTTCACTATAGTCTTACATATTATTACTATTCGTCTTCTTCTTCTACTTTTTCTTCTTCTCTTTACAGGAGCTGCCTTGTGTAGGTCAACTGGCCTCTTGCAGCCTAGTTATTTTCTTATATTCTTTTTTATTAGTATTACTATTATTTTATCTTTAAGGGGTATGGGTATATTTTTTGGGGAGGATTGACGCAGCCTTCTGTGCATATGACACACTTCGTTTATACGTTCACATATTATAAGGGAAAAAAAAGGTAGTTCTGAGACTCTGGCGGCTTCTGTTCCACACCACAAATTATATAAAATCCAGTAAATAATAACTTACAGTCATAGTATTGTATCTTTACATCCCAATAATATTATGCAGATGTAAGTTAGCACAGTCTCTCTCTCTCTCTCTCTCTCTCTCTCTCTCTCTCTCTCTCTCTCTCTCTCTCTCTCTCTCTCTCTCTCTCTCTCTCTCTCTCTCTCTCTCTCTCTCTCTCTCTCTCTCTCTCTCTCTCTCTCTCTCTCTCTCATACCTGCCGTGATTATCAGCCAATCTATCAACACATCAGTTCTCCACCCTACTGCGTTCCTTCACCCCTGCTGCGTCGCCCTCAACCGGTCAGTGACGAAGCGACAGTTCTGGCTAACGTTCGCACACTCACAGACACACAATTTGTTCCTTCCCACCGAGTAATTCGCAGAAACCACGAAGGGGGAAGAAAAGTAAGACGCATTTGGGTTGTTCCTAGAATGGTGAAGAAGGCTGGCTTCTTTCTTTCTTTATTCAACATCCTTTTCTTTGTGAGTACTTATTTAGTTTTCATTGTGTTCTTTTTTATATCAAAGTCATGTTTGGTAGATTTACTGCAAGAACGAAGACAGACAGACAGACACCTGAGAGAGCAGACAAAACATATAGAAAGCGGTAATTAATATTGATACAGGTGATCGATATAGTTTATTAATATTACTACTACTATTTCTATTATCATATTATTATTATTATTATTATTATTATTATTATTATTATTGTCTTAGTATCACAGTCTAGTCGCATATAAGTGGTCAGATTGAAAGGATACCGCCACCGTATTTCCTATGTGTAAAAGGCGACTAGAAGGAGCGAGAGGGCTGGGGAGCCTCTCTGTATGTAGCGTCTATATTGAAGGTGGCGGGGGCGGCAGCGAGTGCAGTGGCGGGGCTGTTACTGGCCTGCAACAGGGAGTACGGGGCCTTGCTGGGCGGCGGGGTGTTCACGCTACCTCTTTCGATCCTTTTAATGGGCGTGGGATTGCTCCTCATCGCTCTCCTCGCCTGGGTTGGAGTCCTGCACGCCAACACCTGTCTCCTATACACGGTAAGGTTCAAGTCATTCCTATGGTTATCGTTACTGAGTCGCAGGAACTTTTTATTTTGTTCTCATAGTTCTCTAAAAAAAACCTCATGAACTTAGTAAAGAAAACTTAGACGTGGCTCTCAATTATCATCTGCATTCCTTAGTATGCATTCCTGCTTCTGGTGGTGGCGGCGACGGAGGTTGTGGTCGTGACGCTTGTCCTCGTGTTCAAAGAGAAGACCGAGAAGGCGGTGCAGCGGGCGATGTCAGAGGTGTTCAATAAGTACGGTGAAGAAGATAACCTCGCTGTTACGTTTTCTCTCGACCGCGCCCAACACAAGGTATATTTACGTGGGGAGTATATGTATATTTTTTGTTCTCTCACTATCTCTTCATATGCTTTTAGTTCAGTCAATTTGTATTCGTTCCTTGAAGTGAGTGAGTTTGTCTTCGCCTCACCTACAAAATAAGTTCAATCAGGAGAGAGAAAAATTACTCCTACGCAGTTTCACATTTAAATAGTGTTTCAACCTTGAAGGCGAGAGAGGAAGAAGCTTATCTCTCTCTCTCTCTCTCTCTCTCTCTCTCTCTCTCTCTCTCTCTCTCTCTCTCTCTCTCTCTCTCTCGCAGGAACATTAGTAACATCAATTATATCCTTCAGCTACGGTGTTGTGGTGTGCTAAGCTTCCTCGAGTGGGACAATACAACTTTTGGAACGGTTTACGGGGACGTGCCGGACGGATGCTGCAGAACCCGGGCGGAAGGTTGCGGTCGAGGGGTTTTGCTGCGCCCCGAGTTCTCAGCCACACAAGCCGTCCATCCCTTGGGCTGCTACACCACAGTCAGGGAGCAGGTGGCAAGCGGGGGTCCTGTTATCATCGCTATGGTTGTGATATTTATCCTCGTGCAGGTGAGTGAGGTCTGATTACGCCTTAGATTATTAAAATGACAAGATTTCCACGTGAGAACAAGTGAACGAGTCTATCAAAGGGAGAATGCAACTGAATGCGACTCGAGACAGTAAATCATCACTATGACGTACAAATGTGATGTGTGTGTTAGAGAGGAAAAAAACTTGATTCATAAACATTATAGTTACGAAGAGAGACGATTTAGCTTTCGAATGTGCCAGATTTTCTAAGTTCACTAGTATTACAAACTTAAAGATGACCCGTTGTGTGGTTAATGTGGTGTCGTGTGCTGTAAAATACCAGTAATACATCCTTTATATAAATTCATGTATTTAATTTTCGAGTGCATTAATATGGTGGAAGAGTGAGGTTAAATGTTTGATCATAGCGTGGGACGATGTGTATATATAAAGCCTGATGCTGTTTGTGTGCGTGGTGTGGCGAAGGGTAACTCACTGCACTGTATCATCTCACTGTAATGCAATATCGTAGTGTAGTGTAGTGTGGTGGTGCAGTGTGGCTTACTGAGGTGTGATGTAACACTCCACGTAGCAGATGTGAAGACCACCGCCCCCCCCCCGTGCCCCTTCCCCGCCCCCCACCGCCCCTTCCTGGACAACCTGCCCTGCACGCCTCTTGACCGCCTTCAGCCTGCATGCACATGATCAATACGTTTCACACTAGAGTATAAATGCCGCCCACCACACTGTATGAGAGAGAGAGAGAGAGAGAGAGAGAGAGAGAGAGAGAGAGAGAGAGAGAGAGAGAGAGAGAGAGAGAGAGAGAGAGAGAGAGCTTGGAATAATAACAATAATAGTAATAATAATGATAGTACTAGTAGTGATAATAATAATGATAATAAAAAAAATTAAACAAATAACAAGGCCACATAACATCCATTACCAACGCTAAGTACCCAGCAGTAATAACCCATTAATTAAAAGTTTACTCTTCTCAGGCCGAAGCGAAACCAACAAACAAACACAAACAAAAATAAAATCGACATTCCTGACAACAAATTAAATGTAAATCACAATATATAAAATAAAAGCGAGAAAATTCATCCCCAAAAATGTAAAACAATAATAATGATAATAATAATAATAGGAGACACTGGATAAGCATTGTAGTAGTGGTGGTGGTGGTTGAGAGAGAGAGAGAGAGAGAGAGAGAGAGAGAGAGAGAGAGAGAGAGAGAGAGAGAGAGAGAGAGAGAGAGAGAGAGAGAGAGAGAGAGAGAGAGAGAGAGAGAGAGAGAGAGAGAGAGAGAGAGAGAGAGAGAGAGAGAGAGAGAGAGAGAGAGAGCTCGGTCTCAAAAAATACCACGCAAATAAATGACATGCGGGTAGAGGATTGCGCAAGCTTACAATTTATACGAGCAAACTGGGAAAAAGTAAGTGTGTGTGGTGTGTGTGTGTGGTGTGTGTGTGTGTGGTGTGTGGTGTGTGTGTGTGTGTGTGTGTGTTCCCTTGCATATTCTACACTACATACTCCTTCTACAACTAACACTACAATTATCATACACGTAAAGCTATTTCACATGCATTAGTTAGTGCCTGACAAGAAGACCGACCGTGAGAGAAGACACAGTTAATCAATATGAGTGTTATTTAAGCACAGACTAACATACGTATTCTCACCCCTGAATTAACCACAGTTGTCCCCATTCTACAGTCGTCCCTATCGTATTTCCTTCTTCATACAACGAACACGATACAAAACACGACCAATCATAACTCTAATCCTTATATATTTCTCTTACAGTTAGTGTGTGTCTACTACGCATTCTCGGCAGCTAGAAAACAGAGGATGACGGTTTCACCTACTACCTAATTCACGACTTCTTGGAACGACAGAGAGACCGTCACAATTTTCCGAGAACGGCTGCTGCTGCAATCAAGTTCACGTTCGCGATATTTTCTGTTCGTCAACGTGGGCGACGGCAACATCAGATACATAATTACTGCGTCGCTCCTTGCTCATCGAAGGTCAGAGGAAAAAATGTGGATAGGAACACAGACGAGGAGAGAAAGGTAAAGGCACACTCACCGACCACTGTCTGCGCGCTTTGCCTTGTCTCTCTCTCCCTCTCAGCCTCAGGAATCGACGGACACACACGTAGCTACATACCTGTCAGAAAAAAAAATCACATGGTATTATATTGGAATTTCTGGAAAGCATGTAGTTAATAAAGTTTGTATCTATTATTATTATTATTATATTATTATTATCATTATTCTTGCTATTATCATTATCATCATCGTCATTATTATACTTACTTACACTCAGGTGCCAGCATGCTGATACAATAAAAGAAAATATACAAACAATATAACAATCGGTAATGAGCTATCACTCCAATATTGCCTATCATTAGCCTATAAGGAGTAATCAATCTAACACCAATATTTGAGTCAGTGAACTTCCCAACTTGACACAACCTAAGTATTCACAGCTAGAATCAGGCGTCTCAGTGGCTTCTTAGACGTTATTTACAAAGACAGGAATATATTTTTTTAGTAACCCCTAAATAGTGTTAGTTGCCCCACTGATTTATGGGTAAGGGAGAAATACCCGAGCATCCCCTTAACACTCTCTTCGTCCACGTGTTCAGTCTCTCCTCTCTCTCCGGTTACCTTCAGTTGAGGCTAAACTCAGACAGAAAACGAAAAATTTGTGGATTGGAGAGAATGTTTAAGGGATACCAAGCTATGTATAGTTTTGTGGCTTACTGTATAGACACACACACACACACACACACACACACACACACACACACACACACACACACACACACACACACACACACACACACACACACACACACACACACACACACACACACACACACACACACGTACGTCATACCGTCGCTTCTATGTGCTATGATGAAGACGTGAGTTGAGTGGTTTCAGAACTGCACAAATAAAGAAATAGATCAGAGAATAAATAAATTGATAAATAAATAACAACAATCATGAAGTTTAAAATCCAAGGCCATGAAACACACAAGGAGTTTGATTAAAAGAGTAAGATAAAGTTAGGTAAAGCTCATAACTAACACAGTGCACATGACACTTAAAGTAAGATACCGACATTTATACTCTGTGATAGACAACATGTTTTACCACAGATTAACTTACAGAAGAAGAAAATAAAACTTACATTCAACTCCAACTCACTAACATTTCTTATCGTGTTTAAATGTGTGGGTCTTTTTTTTTCTTCTTCAGACTCATGCATCCGTTTCTGGTATTGTTTGCTAGCCACTGATTACACTCCGGTTGTTGATGGTCTGTCCCTTCAGGTGGGATAAACAGGTAATTAAATTTTTTTCCCCCCTCTTGCTCCACTGATATCACCTTCCTTAATAGCATCTTCCTCCTCCTCATTTTCCTGTTTGCGCATTAGCTGTTATGGCTCCTTGGTTCCGCCCCCACATCCCTGTCTCCTTACCTCCTTACCTCGCAAGTTACTGCAGCACCCGCGATAAGCCTGACAAAGTGTGCTCATAAGCGTGACGCACAGGGCACAGGGACGAGGGAGGGATGTTCTGTCCTACGACCTGGTGGGTTTCCCTGTCTCGTGCTGCCTTGGAAATATTACCAGTGTTATCATCACCATCATTATTGTTGTTGTTGTTTCTGTTGTTGTTGTTGTTGGTGCGGAAGTGAGGGAAGAGAAATCTTGATCTTTGAGTTTTTTCGTGTAAGTGTGTACGAGAACGTGTTTGTATAGTCTAAATATTTGTCTCATTCTCCATACACGTCAGACAAGACTTTGATAAAACCCGAACTCACTTTTTTTTTTAAGGGGGAGGGAGGTGAGGAGGGGCACTAAATCACCTCGCTTCCCTCATGCATTGGTGGGGTTTACAGCACCATTACATCAGCTCACAACATCCTCGTTTCGCCTCACGCAGTGCTACACGTTATGCTCTCGCCTCGCTCTATCTACCCTGGACAGTCTTTTATGACAATGCTTCTACACTGCTTCGTTTGGTGAGTATTGTGACCACGTCTCTTGCATTTATATCTCTTCTCTGTCATGCTTGAAAGGGTAACTTCATTTTCTTATGTATCTACCTTTATATTATGGTTCCTGATTTCTCCTCTCAGTTCTAATTGCACACAGTGGAATCTAATACGGTTTACAACACCTTATTGAAATGCATCGACAGCAGATCAGAGCTAGTGTGTTCCTGTTAGTTCATATCCTTTTGTGAATCTCGTTTTCTGAATCCGATACAACAAGGTAAGGAAGGCCACGGCTGTTCATATATGTTTTTGTGACACCTAATCTTGATCTTATTTTTGTTGGTTCACGGGGATCAGAATGAGGTATATAGTGTAGTGTCTTGCCGTTTAGGACTGACACACACACACACACTACAATTAGATAGCATAGCATAACATAACATAACATAATGCCACGCTAAATATGTTTGGTCTTGTATTCTCCCAACATTTTTTTCCCTCCTTCAATAACTGGTAATAGCAAAATATATTATTGATATTCATGAAACCACAGCTTGGATTTTCGATGTACTTTTCAAATAATACAAAATAATTCAATGAAACCCCAAAGTCAGGTTCTGCATTAAAATAAAACATCAATACATAAACGCTATTAAATTGCATCTGATAAATAATGGGACGTTTGACAACAAGAATCCAGTATCATCAGTCCTTTACGACCTTAACGACCTCAACGGGTGATTTACTCTCTCTCTCTCTCTCTCTCTCTCTCTCTCTCTCTCTCTCTCTCTCTCTCTCTCTCTCTCTCTCTCTCTCTCTCACATTTTATCTTGCTTATTACTTCGTGTCTGAGGTCCTTGCCATCTTTCCGGAGTTCTTCTTTCTTTTTAAATCGTTAATGATGGAGATTTCACGCCCAAGAAGCTCCGATTTTCTTCTTCTTTGTGTGTGTTTTACTTGGCTCAAAAATTCCAAAAAGTAATTTGATGGAAAGAAAAAACAGTTTAAACTCTCTCCAGGGGAAAATATCTTTCGACAACGTAAATTTAGGTGCTGATCGCAGGCCTGCAGAACACTTCCGCTTGTAGGAGTTTACGGTTACCTTCCCTGAGGCCGAATTAGAGCTCACAAGGCTCTGAGAGTTCGAGGTTCTTACCACATGTACATTGCAGTGAGTTGCAGAAGAAGTAACTAGGAAGGAGATCGCAAAGTTTCTCTGAATTGAATTACATAAATTTTCTCCAAAATCGCCAAGTTTCTCTGAATTCAAATATATCAATAATTTCGTTCGTATTTCAAAGTGTAAGATAGTCAAGTAGTGTCAGGTGATACATTGGTGTTGAATATATGTTTAGTGAGAGAGGTAAGCAAATGGTCTCGGTGGGGTTGTGTTAGGATAGATCAACAGTACTGAATGAACGTTTAGTCTGTTATGCTTCTCTGTACAATCACTTACATTATGATCTTCAAGGTGAGAACGAAGGTAAGAAAACGTCATGCCTTGTTACTGTGACCACATATTACTAGTCAATCCTAAGTAAAATGTTGTAACCCTCATAATAACGTCATATTTCCCTTACTTATATTGACGAATTAAAAGTTCAAATGGTAAATACATCATTTCATTAGCGAACATCTTCTTTTCACATTAATCAAAGGATGTGCGTGGAATGATCAGCTTTCAAGAGTGTGGAAAGAGGTGACGGTCAAGCTCTTCCCTGTCATCCTTCCTTCCTTTCTTTCTTCCTTCCCTGCATCTGAAAGCCTCACCCACGGCTGTCTAACCTTGCTCTTTTTCTTTCGTTAATTTTCTGCTTCGGTTCATCCACCTTTCTTGCCTTGCCTTGCCTCTCCTAGCCATCGCCTTTTACTTCTTGTTGTCTCTCTCTCTCTCTCTAAACAGGGAAATCTTTTTTTTTTTATTATTGTTATTATCATCAGATATCATGAATCAATTATTTACTCATTCAATGTAACATTTCCACACACGCGCAGGGCTGTTTGCAATTTAGGTTTACGATGAGTGAGAGAGTTATTACCACGTCTTATCTCACTCTCACGGCTGAAAAGGTTTAGTTCGATCTGGTGCAGCTGCGTGGAGTGGTGGGGGCAGTGAAAACCCAGTGAGTGAGGTTTCATTCCCGCTAGTGTGCAGTGGGATGGATGGTAGGTACCGCACACACACACACAGACACACACACACACACACACACACACACACACACACACACACACACAGCTCAGCCCAACGAATGCTGCTTTTCCCCTTTAACTCCTAGTCCGTGTTTATGTTCAGTGTTCAATGCCAGTCTCGTACAGCCTAAGGCACAAGTACTATGTATTTTCCAGTTCTTACTACCAGCCCATCAAAGCGTTATCAGCAGCAAAGAATAACCTTTACAAAACACAAGGCAGATAAGACGCAATAAGCTGTGGTCTAAGCTTTATCCTTGAGCCTTTCCTTGAGAACTCTGAGTCAGAACCACATACATAACCTTCCCAGGAAAAGCAAAAATCTGAATTAATCTGTAATTAACATACTTTTAAAGAGAAGTAATTATCCTTAGGTGCTTATTTTACCAGGGTTCTCTCTTGAAAGATTCTCGGCCCTGCGAATCCCCTTTGGAGGAAGTAGTCATTAGGTTATTAAAACTGGGGAGGTGGCGAGACACCTGGCCGGGGGGCGATTGCGTCTTCACCGCCAGACAAAGGCTTCCGTCGGGGTAGAATGAATTTTCCGAACTCTAGGAAGGGCGGTGAGGTGGTATAGGAATGTGATGGGCGGTGTGAGTGTGTCGTGAGGAGCGGCGGAGGGGTGTAATGGGATGCTGAAGAGGAGAATAGAGTGCCTTGGGAGATGGTGTGTGTGTGTGTGTGTGTGTGTGTGTGTGTGTGTGTGTGTGTGTGTGTGTGTGTGTGTGTGTGTGTGTGTGTGTGTGTGTGTGTGTGGTGCAAGAGGGAGGGAGGGAGGAAGGGAGGGCCGTCTGACTAGTTATTGACGAGACTGGTGTGTGTGTGTGTGTGTGTGTGTGTGTGTGTGTGTGTGTGTGTGTGTGTGTGTGTGTGTGTGTGTGTGGCTCACTTTGCGTCCCTCAACTCAGCTCGCCACTTTAAGGTAAACGCACCACACTTCTTTCCCCTTCCTCCCTAACCCCCCAACCAAGCCCCTTCCCCATTTTACACACACACACACACACACACACACACACACACACACACGTCACCTTTACTAATCACTGCTACACCAAAACACTCTCCATTCTTCGCTAATCACCCAATCATACAATAGCTACAAAATCTACTTAACAAATGCATCACAAGACTACACTGTAATTACCGTAAAAAGCTAAGGGTTATGCCAGTCAGGTTTAATTACGTACACCTGGTTTAATTACGTACCTTACCACACCTGTATCTCAGCTACCTCATTAACTACATCTCCTTCTTCTCCTCCTCCTCCTCCTCCTCCTCCTACTTGTCTTCCTTCTACTCCTCCTTGTCTTTCTTCTCCTCCTCCTTGTCTTCCTTCTACTCCTCCTTGTCTTTCTTCTCCTCCTCCTTGTCTTCCTTCTCCTCCTCTTTCCTTCTCCTCACCTCTTCACTCTCTCTCTCTCTCTCTCTCTCTCTCCCCTCTCTCCTGTTTTCTATCACGTACAGAACACCAAGAAAAGAACACCAAAGAGGAGGAAAGTAGTATATAATAAAAAAAAAAGTGAATAAATAAAAAGGGGTAATTAAGAAAAATTGGAAAATGGAAAAATATAAAGAAAATAAACAGGGAGGATGTGATTATGAATGCAATTAAAAAGATGAAAGAAAGCAAGAGTTACATTACGTGTTTGGTTTGATAAAAATGTGTGTGTGTGTGTGTGTGTGTGTGTGTGTGTGTGTGTGTGTGTGTGTGTGTGTGTGTGTGTGAATGGTAACAGGTAAGTAAACATACAAACAAGGAATATATAGATAATCAAGAAATCAATCACGTTTCAGGTCAACAAACTTTGACCGTGAAATAATCAAATAAAAAAAATAATAAAAAAAAGAGATGACGATTATAATAAGATAAAGTTGTAAAAAAAAAAAAAAAGTGAAACAGAAAAGATAGAAACATAACATCAAAACAACAACAAAAACAAAAACAAAAACAAACACACACACACACACACACACACACACACACACACACACACACACACACACACACACACACACAAAGCAAAACTACACGAAGAGAAGATAGACAGGTTGTGTTAAGGGATGACAACGGAAAACAATAGAGGGAAAAAAAGTCTGGGCACAAAAAAAGAAAAAAAGAAAGAAAGAAAGAAAGAGAGAGAGAGAGAGAAAAAAAAAGGATACAGTGTTTTGTGTTCCACTTACAAAGGTTGATTACCATGCTCTCTCTCTCTCTCTCTCTCTCTCTCTCTCTCTCTCTCTCTCTCTCTCTCTCTCTCTCTCTCTCTCTCTCTCTCTCTCTCTCTCTTAGAAAACTTTAAGTGTGAATAAATTTAAAGGAAAACTGTATAAAAAAGATAATAATAATGATGATGATGATGATGATGATGATGATGATGATGATGATGATGATGATGATGATGATGATGATGATGATGATGATGATGGCGATGATGAGAAGAAAGAGGAAGAGGAGGAGAAGGAGGAAGAAAAGAAGGAAATAGAAGAGGAAAAAAAGTTGAAACGACGAAGGAGAAAGAGAAAGGTGGACGTAATATATGAGGAAGAGAAGAAAAATAAGGAATGAGGTAGAAGAAGAAGAAGAAGGGAGAAGGGAGAAGAGAGGCACGGATAGAATTAATGATGAAAAGGAAAGAGGAAGAATGCAGGATAAATGGAGGCAAACAAGAAAGATGAATGGAGGAAGAGGAGGAGGAGGAGGAGAGGAGAGGAGGAGGAGGAGGAGAGGAGGAGGAAGAGGAGGAGAGGAGGAGGAGAAAGAAGAGGAAGAAGAAGAGATGGAGGCGGTAAATGGGAGGCAGATTGTAGAGAGAAAGGGAAGACAAATAAAGAAAAGGAGGAATAGGTAGAAGAGAAAGAAGAAAAAAAAAGGACGGTGGGGGAGGGGGAGGGGGAGAGATACTTAATGGTGGTTGCCAGAGATTAATTTTTCACAGACAATAAAGAGAGAGAGAGAGAGAGAGAGAGAGAGAGAGAGAGAGAGAGAGAGAGAGAGAGAGAGAGAGAGAGAGAGAGAGAGAGAGAGAGAGAGAGAGAGAGAGAGAGAGAGAGAGAGAGAGAGAATATGCGTGCTATTGTGTAACATCTGCTTTAATAGAAGTACTAAAACCGTTCATGGCCTGGCGTATTGATATCTTGTCCAGTGTGTGTGTGTGTGTGTGTGTGTGTGTGTGTGTGTGTGTGTGTGTGTGTGTGTGTGTGTGTGTGTGTGTGTGTGTGCGTGCATAATGACTTCAAAACACACACATACATACACACACACACACACAACCTCAAACGAGATTAGTGATAGAAGATGACAAAGAACACAACTTATCCTCACATCCCCCAACCTCACCCACCCTACTACACCTTCCCAGCACATCCCCAACACCCACACTCCCTCTGCAACACCCACACCCACACACACTTTAAAACCTTGCAAAGCTCTATGATCCATGCCCCAACCACTTCACTCCACCCACGCCAAGTCCTATGCATCGTTTATTCACGGTAAACTCTTGTGTGTGTGTGTGTGTAACTCTTGTCTCCGTTATAAAGCAAATGACATGGAAATTTTGGTGCAGTTTTTTTTTTTATTTTCTACCTTTTAATTAATGTTTAGGTTCTTAAAGTGGGTGGTAATGCCTCTCTGTGGGCATTAGAACAAGGTGATTATTTATATTATGTATAAAATCTGTTATATGAAATCTATTGTAAATTATTGAAGGCAGGGATCTAGGATTTTTATGTGTGTGTGTGTGTGTGTGTGTGTGTGTGTGTGTGTGTGTGTGTGTGTGTGTGTGTGTGTGTGTGTGTGTTTCAGTCTGATGTTTACAAGTTGATAACCCTGCACCAAGCCCATCCCTTCAATTAAAGGTGTGAAGATAGTTACAGGTGAGACGTAACTTTCATATTGATCAAACACCTTAAATACTTTGGTCTACTGGGTTAATGTTTACTTGTGAAATACATGTATGTGTTGACAGTGTTAGGTTAGTTGTTTTGAATTTGCAGTATACCTAATACCAAGAAATAGATGTGTGTTCGTATGTGTGTGGTGAAGAGGAGGTGCGGTAGGGATGTGGACTGAGAGGCAAGGGGGGGAGAGGGGGGGAACGGCTGCTTTAATATGTGTGTGTGTGTGTGTGTGAAAGTGTGAAAGTGTGTGAGCAAGCAAGCAAATATTCCCTTATTACTTTGAATATTATTACCATTATACAACAGAAACTCCAAAGAGGAAAATTAGATCCCCCTTCCTTCCTTCCTTCCTTCCCTTTTAAACGAAACTAAAATTCAACAACGTGAAACACTAATGAGAATGAAGCAACGACAACGATGTTCTTCTTATCAGTTAAATGAAGCACACACAACAGCCACGCACCCAGCCTCCCTTCTTATCCCTTTCTCTCCTTTCCTCTCTCCCTTTCTTCCTCGCCTCTAAGCTTGCGTCTGCTCCCCACACTATATACTTACAGGGAAATGCCACGGGCTTCCCCATCTATCTATCTGACCTTTACAAGTATACCTTTGACTTTTACTGCGTGGAAGGAAATACTCGTAATGGCTCGCTTCAATACCAAAGAAATGAAGAAATGATGGAAAAGAAATATTTATACTTTTTGTTGCAATAATAACTATACTGCATGTAGAAAAAAAATATATGTCATTGATTTTTTGTTTAGCTTTGTAACCGGAAGAATTGGTGAGTGATTGCCTGTCTGTCTGCCTGTCTGTCTGTCTGTCGGTCTGTCTGTCACAAGATGTCACCGGGATCCTAATGCCGTCATAAGCATCAGGTACAGTCTGTTTGTCTGTCTGTCTGTCTGTCTGTTACTTGTCTCTCTTCTCATGTCAGTCTACAATGTTCAGATAAGCTTCAATTCATTCGTATTGAAGATTTTTTTTTCCCAGTTTTTCTTGCTGATAGGAAAAAAATAATGTAAAATAGACAATACAAATTTCAGGAGTAGAACGCAATGCATCGGTTGAAAAATATTAACGGAGAGAAAAATAAGAGGGAGAAAGGGTGAAGGGTGAAGGAAGGTTATCATTGACTCTCTCTCTCTCTCTCTCTCTCTCTCTCTCTCTCTCTCTCTCTCTCTCTCTCTCTCTCTCTCTCTCTCTCTCTCTCTCTCTCTAAGTAACTACAGAGACGAGTTAAGTTTTCCATCTAAAGGCACGATTTTTGTATTCAGGTATTACTAATTACTATTTTCCGTTTTGACTGCAAGATAATATTGAATTCATTTACTCTCGTGTCACTCCTTTGAATCTTCATAATGTTTTTTTCTTTCCTTATGATTTGGAAAAAACTTAATTGTCACGGTCTTCCTAAATGCAATGTGTACTGGTTATATCTTTCATCTAATTCTAATGACGATCCAAAATTCTTCGTCAATCTGATTTCTGAAATAAAATAAATCTTCATTTTTCTCCCTTTCCAGGAATATCAATCTTATGACAAAGCAATGTTTACAATGAGCTTCTCTACATACAAATTTGGTGGAAAAAACCTTCCTATCGCTATCTTCAATGACACAGCAGTTGAAGAGGCACATACCGGCATACCAGACCTTAGAACCACAGCCCACAGCCCAACATTCTGGACCTTTTCGTCACATCTAACCTTGTTAAGCTTTCATCTCCGTTAGAGTCCTCTGAAATTATAACCTTATTTCCGTATTCTGTCCTGTCTCCTGTGCTGCCCTTGGATCCACATAAGTGAAATTGCCTCTGACATTACGACTCTGCTAACAAGGATTTGATGATGTGCTATTCTGATTACCTGGTAGAATGAGTAATGTTTCTGTGTTAGAGAGCCATTGTCTACAACCAGCACACGATAGATTTGTGACTGTGGAATGAACACTACGAATCACATCAAATACTTTCTTTATTTTCCTCCTCCTCCTCCTCCACCACCACCACCTCCTCCTCCTCCTCCTCCTCCTCCTCCTCCTCCTCCTCCTCCTCCTCCTCCTCCTCCTCCTCCTCCTCCTCCTCCTCCTCGTCTTCTACTTCTTCTTTATCCTCTGTTTCTCTAACTCTTTAGTCTTATTGGAAAGTCCAGCCTTGGCTCCTTCACACAAAGTACTGTAGCTCTCTCTCTCTCTCTCTCTCTCTCTCTCTCTCTCTCTCTCTCTCTCTCTCTCTCTCTCTCTCTCTCTCTCTCTCTCTCTCTCTCTCTCTCGTTCCTATGAATTAGATATTTCTTTGGGGGAAAATCGTGCAACACTTTATTTCGTCTACCCCACCTCTATGATTTTTATTATGCAATAGGAAATGTCAGTCTTCAATTCAAAATAAGTTCTTCAAATCTTTAAAATCTTCAACTCTTCCGTTATCTTGTCAAAAATATCCCAAGCCACTTTCCTTCATTTTCGTAACTCTCTTTATATTCCATTGGGTACTGTTCTCTTTTTAATTTCTAAACTTGAAAACCTTCGCTGAAACTTGGGCAATTATGTTCTACCTCCCCCCCCCAACCTTCCCTCACTCCCCTCCCCCTTTCCCGGCACCTCTGACCTAATTATGCCTGATACCAAAAATTCTTTCTAATGACTTTTCTTATGCCTCTCTGCCCTTGACCTTGGGAGACAGTCTTCCTTGTCAAACTTCTGCCTATCTCCTCTTTTCTCCCTTAGTGAAAATATACTTAGGTTCTGATCCTTCAAAACTACCATCCTAAGATTTCGATTTCCTGTTATTCTAAAAAATTTGAAATGATCCACAATAAGGAAGATTCTCAAGCACTATGAACTTATAATCTGCTTTAATTTTCTTGCTTAAATCCTGTGCGGGCGTTAGAGAGACTCGGTGAGGTTTCGTAATAGTAATAATGATAATTGAAATAAAAATGAGTTGGTGTCTTATACTTTCCAAGACTATTCATTCATTCCTTTCCATACTTCTCCTTCCTTCCTCTTTGTAAGGCTTCTGACGTCACGCTTAAGGATACGAAGAACTTTCAATATAATAAGCAGCATAAGAAGGCGGAGGAGGAGGAGTCTCACTGAAGCTCCTTAGAAGGGATTACTAAAGACTCCATTCGTATGATATAGAGGTCGCTTGTAGCTGCGTATCTTTTAGGTTTTAGTAAAGTAATGCCATTCAAGATTTACTGAAAGGTATTTATTTATTTATTTTTTCAAGGGCATGATTTTCCTCCTCCCGGTCTTTGAAGTGTAGGAGCTTAAGAGTAAATGTAAACAAATTGTATGTATATAATTTTTTGAATAAGTTATAATTCACGATGCACGAGTCGTACACAAAATATAAGCGTTGAGTTTAAATGAAAGTAATGCAAGTTTTTCTTTCTTTCTGGAATATCAGTACAACACGCGCGCCTTACTGAAATAGACGACTAAGTATTGAAAACGAAAAAATAATAAGCTTCTCAACGATTTAGGATTAGGAGAATTAATAGACGAATGGGGGAATGAGATGGTTTCGTAATCCTCTATAAAGAAAATGAAGAAGAAGAAGAAGAAGAAGAAGAAGAAGAAGAAGAAGAAGAAGAAGAAGATAAGAAGAAGTTCTTATCAGAGTGTAATTTCACATCCAAGTAGTGAAAAAATATTTACTAATGGGTATAAAGTCATGGTGTTAGAGAAAATAAATAAACCATGTTAGAAAGATGTCTAGAGAATAATTCAAACAATTCTATTACTATGGAGTCATTAAATTTTGGGGTCAACATACAAGTTTAAATTATCATTAGTAAGACAAAACAAGATAATGGATAGTTTGAAAGTATTTTTTTTTCTCTCTCTCTCTCTCTCTCTCTCTCTCTCTCTCTCTCTCTCTCTCTCTCTCTCTCTCTCTCTCTCTCTCTCTCTCTCTCTCTCTCTCTCTCTCTCTCTCTCTCTCTCTCTCTCTCTTTTCCGTGTGAGTGAACATCTGTCTGTGACGCGGCGTGTGTGTGTGTGTGTGTGTGTGTGTGTGGTGTGTGTGTGGTGTGTGGGTGTGGGGGAGGGAGAGAGAGAGAGAGAGAGAGAGAGAGAGAGAGAGAGAGAGAGAGAGAGAGAGAGAGAGAGAGAGAGAGAGAGAGAGAGAGAGAGAGAGAGAGAGAGAGAGACGGCATACAAGAAAAACACACACACACACACACACACACAGTGGCTGATATTGTTATATATAATGCAAATTTCCATTGATACAAGGAGGTAGCTATGCAAAAATTGGCATTGTTATTGCAATTTTGTATGCAAGAAGAAATGCAATGGCTTCATACAGGGGAAAAAAAAACACGTATGTATGTATGTATATATAGATTCCAGCTCAGAATTGCAATATATATAGAAGCCATGGGAGAGAGAAAACGATGTAGAATATGTACTGTGTGTGTGTGTGTGTGTGTGGTGTGTGTGTGTGTGGTGTGTGTGGTGTGTGTGTGTGTGTGTGTGTGTGTGTGTGTGTGTGGTTGGGGGTGTTAGGATGTGAATATTTCTTAGGACACAGTGACTAGAATTACTGAGTATGCTGCAGTGTGTCTCTCCTTATTGTGGTTGAGACCAAGTTACTGCCAACGCCACCACAAGCAACCTGTTGGTGTTTCTTTGAGGAGGAGGAGGAGGAGGAGGAGGAGAAAGAGGAAGGAGAGGAGGAAGAGGAGGAGGAGAGGAAGAGATGATGATGGAGATGAATAAGAACAACAGGAAGAACAATTCAGGACAAAGAAAAGAAATGGAAGGAGGACGAGAAGGAGGAGAAGAAGTAGGAGGAAGACAATATTTTTAGAATCCATCAAGGAGAAGGAGATTATTTATAGAATCCATCAAGTCACGTCAGGAAATGATAAAAAAAACAAAAGAAGGAAGGAGGGAAGGAAGGAAGAGTGTGATCAAGAAATATTACTTAGAATATATGAGTGTGATGACTTTCAAAAACAACAACTACAACAACAACTACAACAACAACAACAACATAACTTCACAAAAAAAAGGTAAGACACTGACTGTATTATAATGAAAACCCCTGACTTTCACTCCATCAACATCACCATTCTCACCTCATCATCACCCTTCACCACACCACCACCACGTATCACCATCATCATTTCCAATCCTCTGCATTCATCCATCACCACTACCACCACCACCATCACCACAGATCACCACCATCACCACCCATCATCTCTAGCACCTCCACATCCCCTCTCAACACCCACTATTACCCCCAGCATCACCACCCATCCCTCCTCATTAGCAACCCGAAAGAAGATCCATTTAAACCAGGTAAGGATGCAACCTAACTAATAATTCTCATACACAAAATTTACTTCCATTTCAGTCCTTCCTTCCTTCCAGCATCCAATGAAAGAATGATAGAAAATAATCCCATAAATACATGATAACTCGCTTTACCTCCGCAATAAACCCATTTCAACTCTTTTCTCCACTTTTCGTTGTCTTATCTCGGTCTGTTTCCGCCGCCAGATCCCACCGGACGGACGGATGGACGGACAGACTCTCAGTGGTTTACTCAGACCGATTTCATGAAGTTTAAGAAGACGACGAATCAAAGAATGGACTCATGAGAATACTAAAACTATACCATTTTCCTGACAGACTGTTTCTCTTTCCATGAGGTGCAGTCACTCCCATGAATGTATACGTTGTAACACACGAAAACCCAACTACAACTTAGCCAAAACGTAAATTAAGTACAGACTTCAATTATAAAAAAAATAAAAATAAAAATTGAATAAATAAATAAACAAAAAATAAAACATAAAAAACGAAAAAATCTTAAAAATACGTACGACTTAAGAACTTTATTTCCATACACAGCGAAGCAAAAAATTTTAATCTCTATCCAGTTACATCTTCCTTCACCTTAAAAGCCTCAAAATACTCCAGTTATTCCAACTCATCTCCAACTTGACAAAACTCTCCTAACACGCCTTCTCTTCTCTTCCTACAGCGTCCTGCTCTGCCCTCGGCCTCCTCCCTGACGCCCAGAGCTGCGGCCACGGCTTGGGTATTGATCACCCCCGCACCTCCCGGCAGAGAAGGCAGGCGGCGGGCGGCGGGCGAGCTATAAGTGATCCTGTGCGGCGAAGGACGGAAGGCGTGCTACTACTCTGCCGGCGTGGTGGTGGTGGAGTGCGTGAATTGTGCTAAATAGGTCTAAACGATTCCAGATAAAAGTGGACGCAGTAACGAAGCTCAACGATTTGGTGCATAAAGGTAAAATGATTATTACTATAGCTCTGACGGTGATGGTGGTGGTGGTGGTGGCGTCTTATTAAGCTACACTTTAATAATGATAATAATGATCAAAAATAATAATGAAAAAAGATCAATAAAAAAAAACTTCAATAAAATAATAATAATAATAATAATAATAATAATAATAATAATAAAAAGTATTACCCATTTACATACCTATTCCAACTTGGCCAAATGAAAATGCTGACCCACACACCCACACACACACACACACACACACACAAATAATACAGTGATACATATAATTACAGAGCCTCACCCCCCCCCGTCCCCCTCCTACCACGTTACAGTCAATGGTGCCTAAAAGCATTACACAATATAACATAAAACAAAATTAAGACCAGTGACACTTGGGGAGTAGGAAAGACAGGCAGAGAGAAGCGTAGCCATTAGAGAGAGAGAGAGAGAGAGAGAGAGAGAGAGAGAGAGAGAGAGAGAGAGAGAGAGAGAGAGAGAGAGAGAGAGAGAGAGAGAGAGAGAGAGAGATAAGGGGGGGTGCCTGCCACATCCCCTGACACGCCTAAAGGGAATTAAAAAACCAGAAAGCATTAAAATACGATATATATTATGTTTTTTTTTTTTTTTCTGCCCCCAACTTATGCAAATATAATAATAACTTGGATGAGCAATTTAAATTTTATGAAGAAAGATATAAAATACTGAGTTGGTAAAAATAAAAATAAATTAATTGAAAAAAAAACCACGCAGCTCTTCAAATAAATAAATAAATAAATAAATAAATAAATAAATAAATAAATAAATAAAATAAATAAAAATAAGAAATAACGTGGGAGACTTATTTTTTTTCTTTCTTTCTCTTTCTCTTTTCCTGTTTTTTTTTTTTTTGGTCATATAAAAGTGAGACAATAGAATGAAAAAATACTCACATGCATTTTAGAATTAATGAATCACACACACACACACACACACACACACACACACACACACACACACACACACACTTATACCTCAAGGGCCCTTTTTATTATGGTTACGAGAGGGGTGAACGCTCCCTGCTCGCCCCCCCCCACCCGACCCACCATTTACATTATCCTCTCCTCTGCCATCTACCCTTCAACTATACCACGGACATTTAAACATCAATGTCACAATATGTATAAAAAGAAGAATTTTTTTTTTTTTTATATGAAGGATTTTAAAGAATGAAAAAAGAAATCACACACACACACACACACACACACACACTAATATTGTTTCCACATTCCACATTAAAATGACTGTAATGGTGACAACATTTTAATCACACGAGTGCATTTTTATCCAAACTTTACAATAAAAAAAATAAAAAATAAAAAATAAAAAATCAGACACAGGTTTTTTTATTTTTAAAGTCTGAAACAGGTTTGTCAATGTTAATAATAAGAACACTTGACATATATAATAGCATTTCTATATACTTTCTAAACATTACAAGAGATCACTATACTATTGATACATTTTAATAACATTGATACTACTTCTCCTCTGTTATATATATAGATGGTAAGAAACATCCATTCTCTTCACAGCTTTACATTCTAACTTAAAGAATATAAACACAACATTAATTTCTCTGGATATACACGTAAGTCATTTTCTTATTATTATTTCCGTAACCAAGGAGACTGAAAACAATCACTTCATAACCTCGGAATAAAAATAAAATATGTTCCTCACCTTTGATGGCGTGAGGAATTAGATCTTACTTAAGCCTTTAGACACCTTTTTATACATGAAATAAGTAGATAAAAATAGTTATGGTTGTTCTTATTTATAATCCTCACAGTAGAAGAGGATCACAGGTGAGCTAGATACACTTAAACACTAATTAAACATTAAACACAACTTTCAATTTTTACCTGGCAGTAGATTTTTTGGTCACGTGATGCTGCTAAGATGTCGTCGGTGTTAATGTTAATGATATTTACACTCGACCCACACAGGTGTCAGCTAATTAAAGTGACGTCTGGCGGTGAACTAATGTTTTTTCACGCTATTCCTAATTAGCAATTAATTCAACTTTAAATGATAGACCTGCCACGCCTCTGAACACCGGCCGTCCTTTCCTTCTTCCCTTCTCTCGTCACCTAATTTATTCACTTCCTTCATTCCCCTTCATTACTACCTTCTATCTATCTACCTATTCCTAGCACGTCTTCACTGCCTATCCTTCTCTCACGTCTCTTTATTCTCTCAGTCTTCTTAATTAAACGTTACTATAATTCCTTCACGTCCTTTGTTCTTACACAATGTTACTTACTTCTCTCTCCTCGAACACATCTAGTTATATATGTAACACTCCACGTGAACACTATCCTCAACACTAAGTCATTGCTTTAATTTTCTTCGCTATATCAATGAAATGCGTATAAAAAATAAATAAATAAATAAATAAAAAAATAACTCGTATGTTCATATTTAAATTGAATATTAACATGAAAAGCTGTGTATTACATTTATATCATTGAAATAGTCACACATCTATATCTGAGTGTATTTTTCCGCTCTGAATAAGGATTAATTACTAAAACTTAATAAATGGACAGGGATTGCTTGATGCTATGGCCTAGGAAAGCTTGGATACACGTGGAGAACATCTTAGATTATTTCATACACTTTAAATAGTCTTTACGTGTCACACAGAGATTAGCGAGGAGGAAGGAAGGGAAGATTGGAGGTGACTTACTAGACCTCAGACATCATTTCTTTGGTGTCACACCCAACGTATGTATATAAGATAATAACGAAAGAGTAATATCAGATGATGAACTATATATATCTATGTTGTAATATAATCATCACTATTACCATTATCTCTCTCCCATTGACCTTTTCTTAATCTTTTTTTCTCAGACTTGCGTGATGCTTCAATGTGTTTCGTCATGCGTGGTGAGGGTCAATACTTACTTACTGTGATGGAAACAGAAAGGAAATAAAAGAATGGCTCGTTTTCCCGTCTGGTCGACCGGTGACCTTTTCCTCAGCAAGGTCACGTGTCCTCTACTACGTGTGTACAAGATGTGGGTGTAAACAATATCAGAATAGTTTTTATTTTACTGTTATAGAAGGATTATTTTATGTTTTTTTTTCCTTCATTTCTCAGGCGAGTGGGAGTAATTATTCTTTTTTATCTTGGTTTTGCAATATAAAGCTGATCAAGACTTGCGTGCCACGAATTATATATATATGTATGATACGAGGACATTACCATTATATATTTATTCTATTTAAGATCTAAGTCGTATTTTACACTAATTTACATATTCATTTATCAATACTGTTATTTTTACACCTGCATACTTTCTAGATTGGTGGTGATGTTCAGCCTTAGTCTGCGATGGTGTATACATATTTTTATTCATATATAATTACTTCATTTTACTGATAGTACTAATCTTTCATCCAGCATTCCACTGATACTTAATGTGAGAAAAGATAAAAATGGTGTGAGTTGCATTACATCCTTCATCTCGTAAATTATTATAGGGTTTGTTTACATGTAATGGATCAGCTTGGACAGAGGCGATGGTTTCTCTTCGTAAAGGTGAACAGGAATGAGAGTCAGATCCGTCCAGGTTAGGCTAGTCTAGTATAGCATGACCACCCCTTTACGCTCCTCCGCTGCTCTGGTCCGCTGAATCAATAATCGGTTGAATGGGTGACTTGTGGGTAATTTCAAACCACTCAACGACCGATAAAAACAACTTGGTACATTATATAAATTGAAGTGGCTACAAGATACACCACTTTAAAACTCACTAATGTAGCAGGTTATCAACAGTCTTTTAAAATAGTGTTCATATAGCTAAACATACTGAGAAGAGACGTATTTTAGTCGTCTCTACATAAATTAATATAATACCCATATCCATTTTTTTTTCTCTGTAGGTTCCATTCAGATTGTGTTGGTGATCAGTAGTGGACTCCCAGTAGCGCCATCTATGTATACGTTTATACATCACACAGGCGGAGAGAACCAGTACATTCTTCTATGATATCAGTTATTCTTCTTTACTGCTCTGCTATTTTTCTTGACTTGGCCATCGTGTAAGATACAGAATACATGTACTGCGATGCATCACCTCAAACGCAGATCCTTCTTGATATATTACAGCAGTAGCGGCGAATATATGAACTAAAAAAACACAGATGCTCCGGAAGAAATGTTTTGTACCTACACTATACGTTGCATTTCTTCACCCAAAACAAGCTATTCTTTTTTTTGTTTGTTATATCTTGTCTAATCTCTAAGCCAAAATAATGCAGGTAAACTATCATGATGAACAAGAAGCTGAATAGTGCTGTAATATTTCCTACCTGTATTATACGTTGCATTTTTTTTTTATCCCAAACAAACTTCTATTTTGCTATATAGTCTCTAATCTATATTTAAGCCAAAATATTACCAGGAAAACTATCATGCTGCAGTGGAGATGATCAAGAAACTAAGAATCATCTGTACTCTATGAAGCCTCTTTGAACCAACCTTGCCTCTTCGCCTCCACTGCTAATCCTGCGGCCACTTCTAACCCTGCCACGACAGCCTCCGCCAGCCAGCCACGTGTATATTCCCGGTGACATTATACTTTTACCGCCATCCCGTCCCGTAGCACCCCCGCACCACACTCCTCTACCTGCACCTTTATCTTGGTGTTGCCTGAATGACGTTGAAGTTATAACAAATTGAAGGATATTGATGATTGATTCACGATTTTGATTCAACCAGTGTGCTAGTGCATTTTGTATATTTTTGTGTGGTGTCCATATTGATAACCTAAAAACTCGTTGTGGACGGACAAGCATTCAAGATTTTGTACATATATAACTTAAGGAAAGTATTTATCGGTTTATAATAATAATAATAATAATAGCAATAATCACGTTTCTGGAATAGTACAAAGGTAGAATAGCACGTGTGACCTTCAAGTGAGGAAGCCTTTCTTCTCTAACCTGCCTGAAGTCAATGACCTTTTCAACCAAGCCGACCAGTCCTTTGGGAGCAGGAAGGGGAATGACGAGGCACGGGGAGAGTAAGAGTAAGAGGACGAAGATGAGAACACGAAAGGACGAGAGGACGAGAGGACTTGCATGCACAGGACGAACGAAGGCAGACTAACAGAAAACGATGCTAAAAAGACAACAATGAGAAGCTGAAAAAAAGAAAGTGAAAAAAGATCGCAAGAAACGGAGAGACATTACCCGTTTGATATGAAAGCAAAACAAAGTGATGAAATAGTGAGAAAAAGCTTGGAAATATTCATGATGTGGAAACAAGTGAGTTAATGCGTTGGGTGTCGCGGAAAACAGAAGAGAAAGGTAAAAATTTAGTGTAAGTTTCTAGTGAAGAATATCAATGAGTTTCCTTACAACTAAACTGTCACTCTCTGCAGCAGCAGCATCAATCCTCGGACTTCCTGACCTTTAAGCAACAACTTCAGATACAAAAGTTTTTTAATGTTACCTTGAAGAATACTTGGGTGAGAGGTGTATGACAAGCCTTTTCTGTTTGTGTGCTACATGTCTGCTCGCTTCTAACTGTTGCTGTCAAGAACAATCCCATCCAACTGCACCGGTCTATCCTTTACGTTCCTGAGCCTCGAGCAGCGACGAGAAGCACCTCTTTATCATGGTAAGCCTTAGCGAGGAAGCGTATGCATGTATAGAGCGAGGAGAAAGGCGGACCGACCGATGCCTCCTCCTACTGCATGGAAAAGGTCACTGAGATTGATTTTGAGGATGCGTGAAACATGATCTAAGTATCTTGTATGTTGTAAAAGGTAAATGAAGAATACATCCCAACATTCTAGGTTTGAATGGTTCGTGGAAATGGATGAAAACTAACAACTCTGAATGAGAAACGACAATATCAAATTAACATCCCTTTCTTTGCAGCTAAAGCAGAGTCGTATGCTTGTGTAGAGAGATGGAAAGGGGGGGCGGGGGGAGGGGAGGTGATGGTTCAGATACACTGCACAAATTATACTTACAATTACAAGCATCACAAAAGTATGAAAAGAAAGACTGATCTGCTACTACTTTACGTGTATTCATTTTCATACCAAGATGAAGCAACTTAAACCAGCTGCCTCCTCGGGTCTGGTGTGCTCGTAAGGTCTGGAATCACGTGCTTGGAGCCTCAGTGAGTGCGCCATAATGCAGAGGCTGCCACTTGCGTCGCGCCTTCATGTCGCCAAAACTGATGCATAGTATAATATCACTGTCATTTAAGTCCATTCTTTTTGGCTCACTTTCAAACCGGGATAAGCCATCGATCTATTGGACAAATCATATATATCTAAATCAACTAACTCTGTCTATAAACCTGCACTGTGTATAAAGATAATCGATTTAAGCTTAACTTTTCATTAGTATGCATCACCGCACCTCCAGTCTTCTCATTATGCACGATCACAACACAACACAACCCAACCCAACACAACACATCACCTTCAGCAAGTTCAGCCTCAACCCTGTCTGACTATACTTCAACCTTGTCCTACTATATAGTGTCTCAGCCTCCAGTAGCTACACCGACGCCAGTGATTCGCCTTAACACTCATGACTCAGTTACTCATGTGCTGTAAGTGAACTAAGTTATATGTCGCATTATAAAGGCTATAACACTAGAATGTGGGACAGGAAGAGTTATATTCACGCTACCCGCTCCGCTACACTATGCTCATGCTACGAAATTACCGGGAACCCAACGACTAGCGCCTTGCATGCACGAATTTACTCAAGCCCAAAAAACCGCATCACGAATTCGGATAACAGTTAAATTTTTTAAAATCTAAGATAGAATGACTAACTTAAAAGAGTCGTTAAATGCAGTCAATTAAGAGGTTAGAAACTAAATGAAACAACGTAATTCAGTGTGTACTTACATGCAAATATGAATTATACGTGTGTGTGTGAGTGTGTGTGTGTGTGTGTGTGTGTGTGTGTGTGTGTGTGTGTGTGTGTGTGTGTGTGTGTGTGTGTGTGTTTGTGTGTGTGTGTGTGATTATAAGGGCTTCAACACACTGCAAATGAGGCTTCGGATAAATGGCATTGACATTGTTGTATTACGAGCCATTAGGCGCAATATAATGATGCTGCTGGAATGGAAATGAAAGATAAAAAAAAGGTTTCGAGGAGTGCTACCTCTTGGCTTCTCTTAATTAAGCTATGAAATAACCCAAACAAAACAAAAAATAAAAATTACACACGATCTACACCATTAAATAAATAAATAAATAAATAAAATGCCGATTGACAAATAAAAACACACTCATTTAGAAAGGCAAAACTATTCCCTAAACTAGAGAACAGTATATATATGTGTAGAGGGAGGAAGGGATGTATGTCTCGCCTGCCTTGGAAAAATTCGATACTTCCAACAAAGATAATTCAGCTCTAGCACTTTAAAAGCTGTCCCGCCTTATCAGTGCTGGAGAAAGGGACTGAGGCGACGATACACGGTTCCTTGAGGGAGCTGTAAGTCATGCACAACGAGGAGGTGGTGGACGATGGTAGACTAAGCTAGAGTAACACGTTTATTTTGATCCCTAGTAGTGAATATTTATAGCATCATCCTCGTGCTGGTTTACTCCTGTGCCTTTTCGATATTAGGTTAGGTTATGTTATTTTAGGTTAGGTTAGGTTAGGTTAGGTTATGTTAGGTTAGGTTAGGTTAGGTTAGGTTAAGTTAAGTTAAGTTATGTTATGTTAAATTAGGTTAGGTTAGGTTATCAAGCCCACACATAACTTATAGTACCTTCAACCTCATCCTTTATCCTTTTTCAACACCACTAAAAGGTAACAGAAACGTGACGTGTATGTATTTAGTTTGGTAACACGTGAAGAAATAAAAAAAATAAATAAATAAATAAAAAAATGGAATTGTATGAAGCAACTAACGCAGAATTTAGTAAACCTTCAGTGTTAAAAATAGCTTAATCCAGCTTTTGCGTTAGGTATACAGAAAAAAAAACATATCGTAATCACCACACTTAAACACGTATCATTACAGAGGTCATGTAGTTATAACAAGTAGAAAATAATGCTACATTTTATTTAACTTCACTTTTCGTCACATCATTACATAACCAACTAGTGAGCAAGGAGACATCTATTTGTATTCTGCTTCTATGTAAATCTATGTAAACCAAATTCTACCTCACTAATTGACATTCTTCAACTAACACACTACAAGGAATAAATTGAGACCAGCTAGAGTGAAGGCAGACAGCCAGACAGGTAGAGTGACAGGCAGACAGGCAGAGACAGGCAGGGAAGGCGTGGGAAAGCCGTAGACAGCTTGGAGCCAACTAATCTCCTCCAAATCGAACGTGGGTGGAGCTCGTTTCATTCTTTCTTTTTTCCCTTTTGAGAGTAAGGCAGAATGAGTGAGTGTATGAGTACGTGTGGAAGAGAGAGAGGGAGAGTGAGCTGAAAGGAAAGAGAAGATGGAGTGGAGAAGGACAGGGAACAGAAAGAGAAAGAAAGAGAGAGAAAGCGAGAAAGAAATGATTACGAAATTATAGATATCATTATTAACATTACGTTTATTTGTGTCTCTCATCATTCGTCATTATTACTGTCACAACCATTACTGTAATTACTGATACATATTTCAACACTATTATTATTATTATTATTATTATTATCATTATTATTATTATCATTACCATCATAACTACTATTACCTCGGTCATTACACAAATTACTCATATTCTTATTATCAACGTAATTCTTACTTAAACTGACAGTATTATCATTATTGTTAAACGAGTCTGAATTAATACTGAGCAAGAATCACTTTTTTCACATGTCAATAAGTTTCCCCTCTCACGATTTTTCACTTGTGTAATTCCATTTTTTTCTCTCTCCATTCTTTCCTTCTGCTGATATTGTAAGTGCATGCAAGAAACCGAAATGAATAAATTTGTAACCATTTCTTGCAAACCTAATTCCATGTTTTTTTTACTTATTTTTATTATTAAGTTCGAATGAATGTTATGGAATTTTCTTCAGGTGACTTTAGGTTATAATTATATAGACGATTAATATCCTTTTTTATAAACGATAGATACAATTATTGATCTTTAACACACACTCAACTTCTTTCCTTATTACCATGTTGATTAAGGTTCTAAATCAAGTCTTTGGTGTCAGAGTGAGATAAAGATAGATAGATAGATAGAGAGAGACCAAAGCACGTAAGATCATAAGCACGAAACACAACACACTACCACACACACTACCACACATCAGTTATCCCTTCATCTTGCATCTATTCAGTAATCTTCCCACATCACTTAACCCCATCCGGAAAATTTCGAAAGCTCACCAGAAAGACTGATAGAAGGGAAGGCTGCCTGGGGAGGGGAGAAGGAGGGAGGGGAGAAAGGAGAGGAAAAGGGAGGGGAGAAGAGAGGGGATATGAAGAGCCCTAGATAGGTAGAGAAAGAAGGAAGAATGTAATAACATGTGTATCAGGAGAGGGAAGAGAGGGAAGGGAGGGAAGGGAGGGAGGTAAAGGGAGATGGAGTGGTAGGTATAAAGGGAAGGGGAAGATAAGGGGGGGAGGGTAAAGGGGTGAGTTCATATTAAAGAGAGGATTGCACTTAAAGGGAAGAGCTTTAACTACTCTGTGTGCACACTTAACACACAAACACGAGAGAGAGAGAGAGAGAGAGAGAGAGAGAGAGAGAGAGAGAGAGAGAGAGAGAGAGAGAGAGAGAGAGGAGAGAGAGAGAGAGGAGAGAGAGAGAGAGAGAGAGAGAAACTGTAAGGGACATAGAGAGAAGAGATGAAGAGGGTTCGCCTAATGAAAACAAACACGAGAGAGAGAGAGAGAGAGAGAGAGAGAGAGAGAGAGAGAGAGAGAGAGAGAGAGAGAGAGAGAGAGAGAGAGAGAGAGAGAGAGAGAGAGAGAGAGAGAGAGAGAGAGAGAGAAAGAGAGAATAAGAGTAAACGAAGAAAACAATACAAAAAAACCAAGCCGAGGAAAAAGAAGAAAACACAACAGGCATGCAAATCAAATGAAATGAAAATGAATGCAATAAAAAAAAATAAAAAAAAGACACACAATAGAATTAATCCATTGTCTACACTCCTGCCTTAAATAAACGAATAGCTATGACAAAAGGAAAGAAGAAGAAAGAAAGAAAGAAAAAAAAAACACACACAGAGGCCACATAAAGAGAGAGAATCGAAAAAATAGTAACGTAATAAAATGGAAATGGGGAGGAAAAAGCGAAGCAAAGTGAAACGAAGTGAAGTGAAGGGAAGGGAAGGTGACGTTAAATGAAGGAAAGGGAAGGGAAGGGAAGGGAAGGGAAGGGAAGAGAAGGGAAGGGAAGGGAAGGGAAGGGAAGGGAAGGCAATACAAGGGAAAGTAAGAACGGAAAGACAAAAGGAATAGAAAGTAAGGGAAAGGGAAAGGGAAGGGAAGGCAAGGCAATGGAAGGGAAGGCAATGGAAGGCAAGGGAAGGGAAAAATAAAATGAAGGGAAGGGAAATAAAATGAAGAGAAGGGATGAGAAGAATAGGATAAGAAGAGAATGAAAAGAAATCCCACGCGACTTTTAGAGGATACTAATTTGCTCTTCGTATTCTAATTGGACTGGCGAAAGAAGATTGGGTGGCCGGAGAGGAAGTGAAGTAGGTGGGGGGGAAGGTGGAAGATAAGAGGCTACAACGAGAGGTGGAAGGTGAGGGACGACGGTGGAGGAAGAAGGGATCAGAACACTAGAGTGACAGACAGACAGACAGAGAGAGAGAGAGAAGAGAAAAAAAAGAAGAGAGAAGGGATGTGTTTGATAAGATATAAAGGGTGAGTGAGAGTGAGAGTGAGAGGAGGGGAGGAAGAAGAATGTAGAGGGGAGAGGATGATAGAAATGGCTACGTAGGGAGAGAGAGAAATGATGGAAATGACTGTGAAGGAAGAGATAGTAGAAGAGAGAGAGAGAGTGAGGTGACAGATGATGGGAATGAAGAGAATGAGAAAGAGAGAGAGAGAGAAAAAAAAAGAGTTTATGTACTTAATAAAAACTAATATAATTAATCAGAAAACCAGCTAGTTAATTATCCATTGCGACAGGTGGCTCTTTATAGATAGACACCAGCTGGTTCATCATCAAAAGTCATAATTAATCTATTGAAGACACACACTTCCTCAAGGTATTTCCCGGTGAAGTTCAACGTGATTTGAAGCGTCGTAGGTTACCATCAAAGGAAGTAACCAGACGTGTTATTTTTTTGTTTTTCCACCACTCCCTTTGATCGCTCAGAATAAACACACCATTTACTTTAGAGGTCTGTATGTGTGTGTGTGTGTGTGTGTGTGTGTGTGTGTGTGTGTGTGTGTGTGTGTGTGTGTGTGTGTGTGTGTGTGTGTGTAGCGGCGGGTACTCTGAGCTTCTACAAGTGCTCTTCTGAAAGTACTGCTCTACCTACTCTACCAAACACTCTTTTTTCCTTTCCGTTCCTGCTGTAAAAGATCCTTCAATATATATATATTTTTTTTTAGCAAGAGAGAAAAAAAAAGTTCAGATAAATTAATTCCTGGAAATAAAACAGTGTAGACAAGATATTCTGTACCAAACGAAGGGAGGATAGGTAGGAGGGAGGATAGAAGGAAGGGAGAAGATGACTAGATAGATACATTTTTAAACGAAGAGAGAGAGAGAGAGAGAGAGAGAGAGAGAGAGAGAGAGAGAGAGAGAGAGAGAGAGAGAGAGAGAGAGAGAGAGAGAGAGAGAACTGGAAAGGTCAGACAGAGAGGAAAAGTGGTAGTTCTTAATGAATTTTCCAGATGAATCATATTGCTGTCTCCCTTCCACTAACTAACAAGCCCTTCCTTCCTCCCTTCCTTTCCTTCCCCCTCTCCTTCTCTCAGTCTCTCAGTCCCTTCCTATACCTTCTAGTTGGGTATGTTTTGTCTCTCTCCCTTACTCATCACGTACGTATATAAAAGTTCTGTCAGCGGGAAAGTGAAGAGAAAATAAAAACAATGAGTGGAAGAAAGAAGAGGTCGGTCATAAAGCAGCATCACTTTAAGCATCTCATTAAAGTGTTCAATTAACTGGAGACGGTTAAGAGGTAATGAATTCTAGTGTATTGTTCCTCCCTCCCTCACCCAAGAGACACGGAGGTCGTTCCACGTGAATTGGCATATAATTGTATTAGTCGATTTACATTAACACTTCCGGTACAGCCAAACGAAAGAACGAAATAGATGGAGAGACTGACTTAACAGATACAAATACGGGAAATAGGACAAAAAAACTGATAGATACACAGACATAATAGATAGAAATACAGAAATAAGACAAACAAACAGACGGGGGCGAGAGAGAGAGAGAGAGAGAGAGAGAGAGAGAGAGAGAGAGAGAGAGAGAGAGAGAGAGAGAGAGAGAGAGAGAGAGAGAGAGAGAGAGAGAGAGAGAGAGAGAGAGCAGGGGTGGCCAAGGACGCGAGAAAACCACAGAATCAGGAAACATGTGCCAACAATTGATAAATGAGAAGTGATACAGAGGAAATTTATGAAACCAAAAAAGGGGCGAAGAGCAGGACATGAATGAGAATTGGGGAAGTGAAGAGTGACAACAAAATTGGTAACGCAGGAAAGGAAAAGAGGAGGAGGAGGCAATAAATAAATGCAAAGAACGATAACACTGGAAGAAAAAAAAAGTAAGTCTAGTTGTCTGAAATGGAAAACTAAATAATAGATATACGAAAAAACAAAACAAAACAAAAGCAAGATCTAAATGAACCTTCTGAAATTATTCGTTTTTGTTAGAAGAGTAAATCATTTAAACAATCCAAGGGTTGAAGAATATGGTTATTAATACAAATTTCCTCAAATATAATCCGTTTAAAAATTGTCATAATGCAATTCTCTTCATAAATCGGATACAACAACAGCAAAACTCTCATCACATATGTACGTATCTATATCATGATTAAATAGTACATATATATAAGTTGACACCAATTCCTTTTCATAATGGTATCAAATTACTGGAAATATGAGCAGTCAATTGAGATAAACCTGTGTTGTTAGCGGCAAATTAGTATTGGAAGAATGAGGACTTTTATTGTGGTGGTGGTGGTGGTGGTGGTGGTGGTGGTGGTGGTGGTGGTGGTGGTGGTGACAGTAGCACCAGAAGGTTTACTCTACCGTGGTCTATTTTCTGGAAGGATGCCAAGACGACTCACCACTACCATCTTCCATAGCAGTCTTGGGGGTAAGGGGGAGTAGCAGTCGGTAGGAGAGAGAGAGAAAGGGGAAGAGTGATGGGAGTCCAAGGGAAACAAACATATTTACTTTTCACTCACTTTTACCTAACGAAAGAAACGATTTAGTAAGAATAAGTGTACGTGAATGACAATCCTCTCTCTAACGTGGTGCCACAAGACAATACAGGCCAAGTTAGTAGGCATCGTAGGTTAACGTCTCTAAGAAAGTTCGCTAAAGAGGTGAAAGAAGAGCCGCTGGGGGAGCTTCGAATAACCAGTGGGGACAAGAGTAGAGCGTAGAAGGGAAAGGAAAGTGGGTCGATGGAAGGACCGAAGAGGCTGTCGGACGGACGCTTGGCACAACTCCTACGCTGCCACCAAATATTATGTTTTTTTTCCTTCCACCGTTTTCTTTTATTTTTTCTTCTTTTTCAGGACATCGACCGGGTTACGTCTAAATCTTAAGCAGAATCTACCCTACCTTGTGGCTTCCCCTTGTGGCAGTCATCTTGAAGGTAGTAGAAGAAGCTTAGTGATCTTACATGGTGTTGTTGACTTAGAGATCGAAACCCTGCATGGAATACCTAAAAAACACGGATACAAGGGGGAAGGCAGACACAGGAGCCACGAAGGATTTAAAAAAGAAAGAAATATATACGACCTGGAGACTAAGACCTACATAAACGAATTAATAAAGGGAATACGGAAGTCGAGTAAAGGAAAAAAAAACTGAAATACAAATATATAGTAAAGGAAAGATTAAAATACGTGTGAAGTAATATAACGTGGATTTCAAGTATATGAAACGATATATATGAATAACAAAAATATAGTGGAAGCGATCACTATATGGGTTTTTTTTTTTTAAAGACCATAATATATATACACATACAAGTAATCATTTATAGTTTTTGTCAATATAAATAAAGTAAAGGAATAGAAATACAATATTCATACGTTTTTCTTAGTGTGTTATTGGTCTGTTTGCACTATCATATTTCTATTATGTATTTTTTCTATTTCCGCGTGAGGCACTCCCAGTTGATATTACTAAAATTCCTGTTTGACTTCAGCGACAAACATACACTATTAATATATAACAGCAAGACCAACATTACATTAAACCCAACAGATAAACGCCTATTGAAGAGCTACATTATACAAATACTAGTACATACTTCTATTACCACGCTAAACAATCACTAATAACCAGTAATAATAGTAATAATCACATACGTATACAACTATCATACCTTATATAAATCTTTTCCACCATCCATCAAGAATTCCATAAGAAAAAAAAATTGAACAGTAAAAATAACATTCTCCCTCAGTTTCTGTCTCGTCGAGGGATCCTTAAATCTTAGTGAGAAAGGTAGTCACTAGGGTATTACTGTCTGTTCCCAAGAGTCTTAAAAATCTCGTGTCTCTCTCCTCCCACTCGGTTCCCCTGCACTCACCTGCTGGAAGTCAAGCCAAGTCAACATTTACCCTGGCTCACCTGTTTGACCCTCGCCTCCACCTGCAGCCGCCACTTACCTGGGGAAATGGGAATAAAAAGAGTAAATGCTGAGACGAGGTAGAATTCCATTTCAATTTCAGTTCAAATTTGCATGATTTGTTGAAGTGTGAGTTTTGTGTTAGTGCTGGATCGCTTGAATGTTGTTTTTTCTTCTCTCTCTCTCTCTCTCTCTCTCTCTCTCTCTCTCTCTCTCTCTCTCTCTCTCTCTCTCTCTCTCTCTCTCTCTCTCTCTCTCTCTCTCTCTCTCTCTCCACTAGGTATGAAAATATGTACAGAGTAAAGTTTTCGTCATTAATCAATGTGTAACAGAAGATGAGACAAATAGAGTATTGATACTAGATAGATAGATAGTTAAAGAAAGACTTCATAAACACACACACACACACACACACACACACACACACACACACACACACACACACACACACACAAGCAACCACTACCCTATGCTCAGGTAGGTAAATTAATTAACCTGCCGATCGATAGGCGTAACGTGGCAAAGCTCAATTCAGACGTCAATCGCTTCTCGCAAATCCAACCAAAAAACTTTATTTGACACAATATCGTCATCCCCAAATAGAATTCTGGGGAAATGTGTTTAGGAGGTGAGGGCGGGCGAGCCTCACTGTTAGTTACTGATACCATAATGTAAGCTACGCAGAGAGAGAGAGAGGAAAAAGAAAGAGAGAGTGAGTAGAAGAAGGGCGGGACGGCAGAAAATGACCTAGTTTTGAAAATTCGATGGCGGTAGGTCTTCTTAGCCCTAGTTACACATCCTTCGTGACTCCTCCTCCTCCGCTACCACCAACCTCCTCCTCTTCCTCCTCCTCCTCCTCCTCCTCCTCCTCCTCCTCCTCCTCCTCCTCCTCCTCCTCCTCCTCCTCTTTCCAGGGTCTTTGTGAAAGTTATTCTGTACGCCAGTAGAGACTCCAAGCTGCTCTCTGCGTCCTCCATCATAATACCTACACAGTGTTACGTAAGGTTGGTGGAGAAAGATTTATGTTCATTGTCTTCGGATTTCTCACACCACTTGATTCTGAACACAATTCTACGAAAAGTAATAACAATTGGAATAAGAAAAAAACATATAAATTTGTCATATGATTACATTATACTTCACATTGACGTCTATAAATATATTTTTTATTTTATTTGTGGAGATAAAACTGAATTGTGTTTTTTTTTTTAAGTTTGTTTTTTTTGTACTGTCCTAGCTGCGTCCCCATTTACATAACAAAAAACCTCGTTGCCCTTTACCAAAGAAAATTATTACCGCGGAGGTGACGCTCGGGATCTCTAAAATCTTCCTAAACAAACAGACAGAACGCAGGTCTCCCGGTACGAGCGTGCAGGCAACGGTGCAGAGCTAGGCTAAGGGGAGACAAAATGCAAAACAAATAATGAATAAATCGGAAGATGTTTCAAGGGATATATCTAAAACAGTAGGACAGACAGAAAATAAAAGGTAAAGTTATGTTTCTCATTCCCAATATAGTACTGCGCTGTCTCGTACATCTGGTAATACAGTGTTCCTATTTTCTTCTACATCTTATTACATGGTTCAGAATATCCAATGTATTTGCTAGCACACAAACTATTTATATTTTTTATTCTTCTCTATATAAGAAAATGAAGACCGAGGCTGCAAGAGAATGGATGTGTAGGAGGAAAATTTCGTCACACTTCATGATTAACAAAGAATCGATTAATAATTTCACTTATTTTTTTCCCAGAAGACATAAACCTTGAATGGGTCACAGGAAATATAAAAAAAAAAAAACCGTTTCTGAGCGCCAGCCTTTATATAAGTTGAGAAGAATATCAATAAGGATAGACAAGCGCTATTAGAGGAAATGAAGCATATTATCGGATTCTTTTTTCCTTCAACCTGGATGAAGACCACAATGTTTTCCAGTTGTGTGGTTCCTGCTGGAGAGATTGTCTGTTAAATGATGCTGAAAAACGTGCAGTCATTACCAAGTGTGTGTGTGTGTGTGTGTGTGTGTGTGTGTGTGTGTGTGTGTGTGTGTGTGTGTGTGTGTGTGTGTGTGTGTGTGTGTGTGTGTGTGTGTGTTCTCATGATTCGATAATATAGTTGGTTTGATGATGCACATTTGTAATAGTCTTGTATTTTATAAGAATAACAAATACATTGAACTCTAAGGTTACACTGAGCCTCTGAGCTTTGAGTGTGTGCACGTGTATGTTTTACCGTCGTAATGGCACATGTTACACTCCTTACTCCTACTAATGGGTCGTTACCAACACCTCTAGGTCGTTTCAGGCAGCTTATTGGTCTCAAAGTCGACAGCTGGGTGAATGACTCTCTGTACAAGATTGAGACACTTCAGCTGAGACGAATACACTTATGTCAACGAGGCTTACTGTCGCGCAAAAGGACTAACGATGCCGCAGATGAATAATGCGTATTTCTAATGATGTTTGGGGGATTAAAAAAAATATGCACCGCGCGGTAAAGGATGGCGTGCAGTAGCGGGGATGAATAGGATTGAGGATGTCTGGTAAGAAAAAATATAGGAGTGAACTGAAGTGAAGAGCGAGCGTGTGGTAGGAGTAGGTTATAAACACGCTATTGAAAGGAAGAAGTAGATAGTGGGAAGTAAGATGTTGTGAGCTTGTAGAGGAAAGGGACGTAGATTACAAGTACTTTATTCTATTATTAAGTACATTATTTTTGTTATAGCACTGACACAAACACTCGATCTAGGAAGACAATGATCCCACGTCGCCCCCCCACCCTTCCTCATCGCCTTCTACGTCGCGTCTGCAGCCTTTGTCCTTCATCATCTCTTTCCTTGTTTTCCACTCTTGCTCGAAGTCAATTTAGTTTTTTTTATCCAACCTTATCCTACCTTTTATCCACTTAAGTCTGCTTTACCTGGCGTGGTCCCCAAAATAACGCTCATTCAGTCTCAGCCAAACATCTCCGTTGCATTCTTATTTCCTCGTTACAGAAAAAAAAAAAGTTCATTCAATACCTCCGCCAAAGCAAGATTATTGAACTTCCATAAATATTTCACCACCAATAAACAAGAGAATGAGGTTTTCTGGTATAACTCAACATGTTTCAAAAGAATAACAAGATTTATGAAAACGTTTGCAATCCTCGTACAACACAGCATTACGGAGTGACACGAAACCAAGCATCACAGTAATAGTGTTGGTGATCTCGTGACAAGAGTTCCAATCCCCATAACGGCTGCCATTCCTCGTACTAGTACACGGCCAACCCATCAACCTCACCCCCACCTGCCTTTGGGTCACGAGGGGCTCACGGTGTAGTGGAAGGACAGTGATGCAGGACGAAGGGGTTAAAAAATATCTTTAAATAATATTGAAACCATGAATACGTAAACCTAACTAATATGACTTCAAAAAACGATATTTATCATTATTTACTTAAGATGGATATTAGTCTCTCTCTGTCTCTCTCTCTCTCTCTCTCTCTCTCTCTCTCTCTCTCTCTCTCTCTCTCTCTCTCTCTCTCTCTCTCTCTCTCTCTCTCTCTCTCTCTCACATCGCCCGCATCCACCCACACCTCGGCCCACGCAGCCCAACTTGTTAATCCCTGACCATCCCTAACCTTGTATCGTAAAAAGTCAAGATTAAAAGCGTAGAAAATCAATTTACGTCAAAGGCTACCGACTGAACCGTGTTTGGTGTGGGTGTGTGTGTGTGTGTGTGTGTGTGTGTGTGTGTGTGTGTGTGTGTGTGTGTGTGTGTGTGTGTGTTGTATCATATCATAGAGGTGATACTAATTATAATTTCAGCAGAGTAGGATATTTCCTTGTAAAGTAGAGAGCTTGTCGGTAATATCATAAATCCAAGCGGTGTATGTAAGGCGTAATAGGTTGAATAATAGGAGGATGAAGTGTAAAATAATTATGCATAAGTATAGACTGAAGGATGACAAACAAGGTGGAATATTAGTGATAAAAGTTGAAGTAAAGTATAACATAAAAATTTGTTGCTTACGAAGGATGATGCAAACAGTTTATATTATTAATCACAACAACACTACATTCTCACCTGTCCACGTGTACACTAATCACCTGGAATCACCGTGTATAGCTACGTGTACAGAAAACACTAACTACCTGCCATTAACTCCAGGATAGAAAAGTCTTGACGGTTCTTTATTTCTCTTTACTAACAATAAAAATACAACATCTTGACGTGGCTCTCCGTCACATCAACGAAACAAAGAAACGAACTCAATGTAAGCTAAGTTTTGATCACGTTTTATTTATTTTGACAACAGAGAGAACGTTGTGAATGAATTATGTTCGATGTT
>JAPQNM010000003.1:5284322-5294322 GCA_029783475.1 Metacarcinus magister | reverse complement strand
GATGATGACGATGATGATAATAATATTGATAATATTATTATTATCATCAATAATAATAATAATAATAATAATAATAATAATAATAATAAACGTTAACATACTTCCTCTTCCTCCTCCACCTCCTCCTCCTCCTCCTCCTCCTCCTCCTCCTCCTCCTCCTCCTCCTCCTCCTCCTCCTCCTCCTCCTCCTCGTCTCCTCTTCTCAATACTTAATTAAGAATCAATAAGGTGTAATGTGTACCGATCATGTCTAGGGCACACATATATACATACATACGTACACATATACGTACACATACACAGAAACAGTCAAACAAACTAGTAATGTGTTTAGTGGTGGCAGTGGGCGGTGGCGGTGATGCTGATGGGAACCTAACATCATTATTGGCGCTTATTCAGTTTACAGAGAGGAAATTAGATTAAGAATGCCGGTAAAATGTTAAATCAATACTCGAATTTTCATTATTGTCATTATTTCAATACATTTTTTTTCTTTAATATTTTATGTAAGACTTCTTTACAAATCACAGCAGCAACATAACAGACCCTAATCATTGTAGTAAAATTTTGCCTGAATACATCTCATTACCTTCGTATTTGTGGTTTAAAACTGCCTACGTAAATATTCTTCCTTTACTGATATTTTGTCTTCTTCATTTTTATATATATTTTTTGTGCATATACATGATACCAAACAACAACAACAGCAGACATTCTTTCAACGTAGTTTGGTAATATATTGCATTCTGAGAGTACAGTCTATATATTCCTTGATTCCACATTACGATTCACTATGTACAGTAAGTCAGGTAGTTAAGAGATGTTTTCGATTCTACCTTCAGTCAAATGGAAAACCTTGGAGAGAGAGAGAGAGAGAGAGAGAGAGAGAGAGAGAGAGAGAGAGAGAGAGAGAGAGAGAGAGAGAGAGAGAGAGAGAGAGAGAGAGAGAGAGAGATATGACCCTGAAATCACTCTACTGGAAAAAAAAAACTTCTCTCTTTTCCAGGTTTTTTTTTCTATGTTTTCGCTCACTAAATCCATATCCTCTTCCCCTACTACCACTAACACTACCCATATCTCTCTCTCTCTCTCTCTCTCTCTCTCTCTCTCTCTCTCTCTCTCTCTCTCTCTCTCTCTCTCTCTCTCTCTCTCTCTCTCTCTCTCTCTCTCTCTCTCTCTCTCTCTCTCTCTCTCTCTCTCAACTTGGCACCATTCCAGGCTTCTACCTCCAATATTGGGCTACTGCCTCCTCCGTACTGGCGTGTGTGTGTGTGTGTGTGTGTGAGGGGGACTGGTACTCCTTTCATTACATAACACACACACACACACACACACACACACACACACACACACACACACACACACACACACACAAAGGCAAGAGTCGGTAGAAATATAAGCCAACACTCTTCAAAAAATCATTCATTCGTAACCTGGGAAGATGGTACTTTTTTTATTGTTTTAATTAATTCTAAAATGAACTACGAATGGACAGGGAAAATAAAAAAATTAAAAAAAATTCGTACCACAAAATATGACTAGAAGTAACAATACAAAATTCATACATAGATACAGACCATTAGATTTCTCCCAACCAACTCTCTGTTGTGTTTGCCAAGAGTATCACGAAAGAGTGGAACCAACACTCCATTGTATGTAGTGTTGGAATGCTTCTTCACAAACTCCTTTCAAAACTAACTCAACTATAATCGCCTAGAAGGAACTAAATCACAATCAGTTAGTTAGTTAGTTTCGTTGTCTGTTGTTTCTCAAGCAAGAGCGGAATTATCTGCTCTACTGCCTCCTAGTCAAAGAGTAGTACGCTCCTATATTGTGCTTCTCTTACAAAAATGGAAAAAAAACCTTCATATAACCTCCGCTTCACTCCGCTCCTCCTCCTCCTCCTCCTCCTCCTCCTCCACTACCATGACAATAACCGTAAGAGAGGAACAAATCAACATGGTTAAGAGAAGCAACTCAAAACTCACGACATCGTAGGAATAATAATGGAGAAAAGATGGGGATGGGCAGGACAGATGGAGCAAAGGGCTGACAACACTGAGGGGATTCCCGGCACAAGGGGAAGAAAGGAGATTGTAAAGTTGGTGAGAAAAACAATGTTGTGAGTTTTAAAGGTTAATGGAGGTGTTTGTGTAGAGGTGGACTAAAAAATTATTGATGATGATGATGATGATGACAGCAATAATGATAATGATAAGTATATTTACTCTTCACGGTATAAAATAGATCACATTTTCATAAACCAGCGGTAGTTATTCCTATCATCTTTTCTTCTTAACTGATAAAAAGATAAATAAATGGTCCGTTTCCTTATCTGTCGCCTCTTAAGTGAAGCTAAAGATGAGTAACTACGACTCACGGCCATAACTCATTCTTTATTAAGGTGTCGTGACCCAAGACTATGGCAAGATTTGTTTTTACTTTATCCTCCGCTAACTTCCAACCGTGAGTTATTTATATATAGTGCATTCCAATTGGCTTAAGTGTCTGTGTCTGTGAGTGTGTCTTTGTCTGTGTCTGTGCTGTGTTTGTGTCTGTGTCTAGCCGGCATAAAGAAAAAAGAAAACTAAGAGGATAATTCAAGTTTAAATATAATGAAATACACAAGAATCATTACTGTAGAGAAAGGAAATTGCACTCGTCTCTTTTCACACTTTTTCTCAAGATAATTAAACAAAAAGAGAGAGAAATAGACATAGATAGATAAAGAGAGAGAGAGATAAAATAATAGAAATATTGGTAAGTGTTATGCATTAAGAAAAAACATATGATAAAAAAAAATGTTTAGAAGTGATTTTGAAAGTGGACAAAAGAAGCAAGCAAGCAACACGTAAGAGTGAATTAGCAAAAAGGATAAAGAAAATTCAAGACACATTAACTATTACAATGGCTGGATTAATACACAATACGAGAATAAGTATAAACATATAGTATAAATGTGATCCTTTGGTGTAGCTGCAGCGATTACAGGATTGATAGAGGGCGAGGAAGTAGGTTAACAGATCCAGAAAAAACAGTATCCATGAAAACTGTAAAAAGATAGACCAATGAAGTGGAATTGGAGTTAATTAAATAAATCGTAATTCTTCTGATTCTCCATCAATTAACCTGGTTACAGGAAACAGAATGGACAGAATTTTTTAAAAAAGATTTGAGTCTGGATTGAACAGAAGCACTGATGGAAGAGACAGTTCAAAAGGCTTACCATCCTTTTGAAAGATGATCAAACAATAAGGAAACTGTGGGATTTCCAATTAAGATTTTTACTGAAGAAGTAAACGAACAATATTTACGTTAAAGGTAGTAAATTTTGCATCAATATAAAGGAAATTGTCACTTTTTTGGGGTATTAGTGAAAAGAAAGTTAAGATTGTGAGAGCGTGAATGCAACAAAAACGTTCTACTCTATTTAGAAATCAAAGAAATAACACAAGCTAGCAATTATTCAATAACCATAAGATAAAACAATATTACCACTGAGAACACCAGTTAGCATAGGGTAGAATTATCACTAAGTAACGCTAGAAAGAATAATACAAGACCAATAACATAACCGTGAGAACTAACACTAGTAAACCATTATAAAGAAAAGTGGTTTGTCTTCCGCAGTTACAGCAGCCAAATCAGAAGGGAAAGACGGAAGTAAAATTATAGAAAGACAGACCGAGTGTTGAAAGGTTGGATGATAAAAGATGTACACTCGATGATATTCAATTGATTAAACTTAACTTATTGAAATACTGTTAAGATGCTTTACGAGTTTCCTTCCTTCATTTAAGTTGTACAGGTGTTCATTTGATGTGATAACTGAAAAAATGGTTCTTAATATATATCTTCTATTTCTATTAAGTTTGTCTCGCTGTTTGATGGCTTTTCCCAGTGTGTGTGTGTGTGTGTGTGTGTGTGTGTGTGTGTGTGGTGTGTGTGTGTGCTGTGTGTCTTCTCTCTCCCTCTCTCTCTCTCTTTTTCACTCTCAAACTTTCTTATCCCTTTCATATATATTTTTTTTTATCTGTTGTATAACCAATAGCATTTTTCTGCACCAATAGTTTTTTTTCTTTATTTCTTTCTATTTTTCCTTTCTTTCTTCCTTTTTTTCTATCTTATATTGTATTTCATCGATATTTTATCCTTCACTAGCTTTTGTTTTCTTTATATTTTTCTTTCTCTTCTCTCATCATCATATTTAGTCTTTTTTTTCCTTCACTTCCTCATTTATCTCACCTCGTTCGCTTTTTCTTCTTCTTCTCACTTCTTTTTTCTCCAACTTTTTCCACCACCACTTCCTCCTTGCAGCGAGAACAGAGCAATTGCATATCCTCCTCCTCCTCCTCCTTCCTCTTCCTCTTCCTCCTCCTCCTCCTCCTCCTCCTCCTCCTCCTCCTCCTCCTCCTCCTCCTCTTCCTCATCTTCCTCCTTCTGCAGCCTAACGCATCGTAAATTTCCACCCCACACCTATTTTCAGCCTAACTTTTTTCCGATGATCTTTCCTTGCCTTCCTCCCTCCCTCCCTCCCTTCACCATTACCTTCCCACCACCACCACACCACCACCACCACCACCACCTCCTCTACCTCATCCTCTTCTTGCACGCAACCTTCCCCACGCATCCCCGCACTCTCTCCTGCCAAGATTTGCGTGTTCCTCTTCTTCTTCTCTCTTTTATTTCCATGAGATTTCCGCACAGACGAAAAAAACTTTTAATAGAAATGAAGTAGAGAGCACAGTGAGTCCCTGAAGGTGAAAGGGAGGAGGAGGGAGAGGAGGGAAGAGGGAGGAAGGAGATGGAAGGGAGGAGGAGGAAGGAGGAGAGGGAAGAAAGAGGAAAAGTGTGGAAAAACAAGATTTGGAGGAGAGGTTAAAGGTTTGAAAATCAATTATGTTGATTGGTGATTAAAGTGTTTGGTTTAGTTACGATTCGTTTTGATTATATACTATTATTATTATTATTATTATTATTATTATTATTATTGTGTGTGTGTGTGTGTGTGTGTGTGTGTGTGTGTGTGTGTGTGTGTGTGTGTGCGCGTGTGCGGATGTGTGTGCGTGTGCGTGTGTGTGTGTGTGTGTGTGTGTGTGTGTGTGTGTGTGTGCGCGTGCGGATGTGTGTGTGCGTGTGTGTGTGTGTGTGTGTGTGTGTTTTGGTAATGAGATCGGAGGATTAAATTAACTCCAATTTGAGGTGGGAACGGATGAGCAAAATATTTTTAACATTCTTTTTATACCTCTCTCTCTCTCTCTCCCTCTCTCTCTCTCTCTCTCTCTCTCTCTCTCTCTCTCTCTCTCTCTCTCTCTCTCTCTCTCTCTCTCTCTCTCTCTCTCTCTCTCATGCACATTTTCCTTCATGACACACTGAGCTTCCACTTCTCCCTTCAGGTCCCGTGGAAGGCAAACTCTTACCTTACTCACTACGTCAACTCAAGCCTCCTAACCCTCCGGAGTTCATATATATTTTTCTGTTTAAACTCCAAACACATTATGGTAAGAATGTTTGTCATGGCACACTAGGCGGCAGGGTGTTTGGGACGGACGGACTCAATATGTATGTGTTTGTGTGTGTGCCTGTGTGTGTGTGTGTGTACATAAGTTACATGATAAATACAGTCACTAACACGGTATTAAAACGTACATGTATAGGTATATGTATACACTAATCTCATTCAGGATTAAATTCGAATAACCTCACTAACTATTATATTTTTCTCACCTTTTTTTTCTTCTCACTGTACATAATTATTACTTGATCTATGTGTGTTGACGTTTAATTGCCCGGTGCTTTAATTTTTACCCTTATCCCCGCGTTGGCTTGTGTGTAATCGGTTGGTTCCCGCTGCTGCTGCTGCTGCTGCGATGTGTTTACAGAGCGAAAACCTTTGAAACTGGGATGAAGTGTGAAGGAGCGAGAAGCAAGGTCAAGGGGATGGGAGAGAGAGAGAGAGAGAGAGAGAGAGAGAGAGAGAGAGAGAGAGAGAGAGAGAGAGAGAGAGAGAGAGAGAGAGAGAGAGAGAGAGAGAGAGAGAGAGAGGAGAGAGAGAGAGAGAGAGAGAGAGAGAGAGAGAGAGAGAGAGATATTCTATGAAAGTAACCTGAGAGATAGATATTTATATTCCAAAGACTAACAGAGATAAAAATAAAAAAAACCTAGACAGATAAATAGATAGATAGTTAGACAGATAGATATTAGAAAAATGAAAATATATAATGTAGATAGAAATAAAGAGGTAAAAGATAATATTAGACAGGTCACGAGAGGTAAGAGATGACATATGTGGTTTTTTTAAGGATCGATGCTGCTTAATGAAGTGAGGGAGGGAGTTGATGTGGCAGTAAAGTGTGCGTGAAAATATAGCTAAGTAGGTGGAAGGGACAGCAGACCGATCACCCCTTCCATGCATCTCTGTAATAAGTACCACGCCATGACGCACACGAGCAATAGATGTTAGGTTACGTATGAATAATAGTGAAAGGGAATATTTTTGTGTTGGATGTGGTAAATAAATGTGTGTGTATGTGTGTGTGTGTGTGTTGATGAAGTTTTACGTTACTGCTTTCATATAAAAACTGAGAGAGCAGGTGTGTATGTATAAGTACTTTGGGTATTATAATCTTTGTATAAATGAATCAAATATATAAAAAAAAATCACAAGAGTTAAAGATGGTAATGATAAAGTATGTAAATTATAAAGTTATGTGATGTATTTTCGAAAATTCAATAAAAGTCGACGGTGTGATGTTATTACTACGGAGAATTTTCATAACAGGAAAATTTAACATAACTTTTATATGAGATTGATACGGTGAGATAACAGTAATTCTAATCTATAATGGTTGTTGGCGTTATATACTTGTTCGTTTTATGAGTGTTCCTTGTCTTCCCTGCTTAGTTTTGAAGGCAACATGTATATATGTATGTATGTATGTATATCTATCTATCATTACCTTTCATCATTCGCTGTAAGGCAAAAGAATTCTCACAATGTTCTCCACTTATTCATGTCTTCTTTTCGTGGAATTTTCTGATCTCATCTCTCTGTCTCGTGTTATGTGTCTGACTTGACCTTCCTTCCCTGAACTGATGATATCTTTGCCGTCAGTTCCACGTGTAATATGACCTGCCTTGTCCCTTTATTCTTCGTAATGGTAACGGCAGCCCATTACATCCATTACATTTCGTTCCCTAACCCGTGATATTCTTTGCAGGTCTCGATACTAAATAACAAGGAGCATAAAGTCAATTTCCACAGTCAGGTTTACATTTATATTAAGTTCAATGTGTTATTATCTTGTTATTTTACTGTTATTTGCTGTAGTTTATATCTAGATTCATATTTTTTTGTTTATTAAAAGAGAGAACGCCCCTGGTAAATCTTGTCTATTCAAATCTTAACCTGAACGTCGACATACACACACACACACAAACATACACACACAAAAAAGTCAAGAATTATAATGTAAAAATAGGAAAAACGTCTTACTTCAATATAAAATAAAATATAGGAAGTTGAGACGTCAAGACAAGAAGTAAAAAAAACGAATGAAAGATTAATATAAGCAACGATTACAAAAAAATTATTCAAGCCACAGGAAAGCGCAAGAATATTAGATTAGTATGTATATCAAGCGACACACACATACACAATCAAGACAGGAAAAAGCTAGGATTCAACACAACACTTGGCTCTCCTTTTCACTCTCTCGCCTCTGTAGACGGATCGCGGGGCTGAGGACTTAAGGAGAGAGAGGAGGAGGAGGAGGAGGAGAGAGGGGCAAGGGAAGGTAAGGGAAGGAGGGAGGGAGGGAGGAAGGCGTGAGAGGAGGCCGCTAGCTTAAAGGAGAAACCTCAGACGCTACCAAATACAATCACGCCTTAAAGGGCAGGAGTGTGGCGACGCCCCACAGAGACGGTGCACGACAGGGCAATTTACTCCTACTGAGGGGAAACACACACACACACACACACACACACACACACACACACACACACACACACACACACACACACACACACACACACACACACACACACACACACACACACACATACACACACACACACACACACACACACACACAATTGCTGGAGTGGGTGCTGACAAGAAATTTTAAAATCTGTCACAGGAAAAATGGGATTAGTAACTTGTATTTTATGGTTGTGGCTTCAAAGATAGTGATTGGTTGGCACAGTTACCATGGAAGCGTGTGTGTGTGTGTGTGTGTGTGTGTGTGTGTGTGTGTGTGTGTGTGTGTGTGTGTGTGTGTGTGTGTGTGTGTGGTTAGGTAAAAAGTAGTCAGATGTGAGTGACGAGACGCTATCAGTACTGGAATGGTTATCAGATTCCTATTCATGAAGAGAGAGGATGACATCAGTAATTACATGTTTTTTTTATTCTTTCCTCTCTCTCTCTCTCTCTCTCTCTCTCTCTCTCTCTCTCTCTCTCTCTCTCTCTCTCTCTCTCTCTCTCTCTCTCTCTCTCTCTCGGTCAGGCAAATATGAATAGAATAAAAGGTTGTCATTTATTTTCAAGATTGTCTACGTAATATAAGTACAGCTGTTATAACTGATACCGTTTTATTAATTTTCTTCTCAATGCAGAGATATATTTGGTACTTTCTCTTCTATTTAGTGCTTGTAAAACTAAAAATCTACAAGCATTAATTAAGATTCGGTTAAAAAAAAATATTCTAATAACTCATTTTAATCTATGAAACGAGTCTATAATTAAAATCCTTGACGACGGAATTAGTAAATGAGTAATTATCAATGTTTCCAGCAACGTCGCCGCAGTCATGGTATTAAGGAAGGAAAATTCACTAACTTCCAAGTCGAGTTTCATGCCGCAGGGCAGAGAATTAAACTTAACTCCCATCTCTTGAAAGAAAATTAACCTAATTACAATCAACTTAATGCAAGAGAGATAATTTTATATGTATGTGGGAGAACAAAGATCAGTATTAGCTCTCCACATAGTTTACATAATGATTCTATACCAACTAATGAATATACGCTGACAACCATTGACGTGAGGATGAAATTACCACAAGCATGACGGAGGAACAGGAGGCCAATAATAACCTAACCTAACCAAACCTTACCTTACCTAACCTAACCAAACCAAACCTTACCAAACCAAACCTAACCTAACCTAACCAAACCAAACCAAACCAAACCAAAGCTAACCTTACCTAACCTAACCTAACCTAACTTAACCCAACCTAACCTAATTTAACCACCAGGCCGAGACAAAGCAAGCAACATGTTATCATCAACCAAGGAGGAGGAGGAGTAGCAGCCACACCACTTCGCTCAACAACACTGTGAAGAGAGAGAGAGAGAGAGAGAGAGAGAGAGAGAGAGAGAGAGAGAGAGAGAGAGAGAGAGAGAGAGAGAGAGAGAGAGAGAGAGAGAGAGAGAGAGAGAGTGAGAGTGAGAGTGAGAGTGTGTGTGTGTGTGTGCGGAATAGAGGCTACCTTCTTTCCTTCTCTCAGACGATCGACCGCTGCTACTGAGGAAGGTTCTCTAGGGAGCTTCCTGTCCAGCAGCTCGAACACTGCCAGTAGAATCTTACGGAATGAGCCTCGTGTGGGGTGTAAAGTCAGTGTGTGGTACTTGAGACAGCTGCTGCATCGTGGGAAGGGATGCAGCAGTGTGTGTGTGTGTGTGTGTGTGTGTGTGTGTGTGTGTGTGTGTGTGTGTGTGTGTGTGTGTGTGTGTGTGCAGGAAGAGCGGTGAAGTGGTTATTCTATTACTCTTCCTTGATTAGATTTAAGTATAAATGATTTTTTTTCCCTTCTCTCTCTCTTTTATCTCTCTTTTATCTCTCTCTCTCTCTCTCTCTCTCTCTCTCTCTCTCTCTCTCTCTCTCTCTCTCTCTCTCTCTCTCTCTCTCTCTCTCTCTCTCTCGTTCCCCAGCCTTCATAACAGCTGATATACATTTTTTTTATCTTCCTTTCTTCCACTTTTCTCTCATTCTGTTTCCTCT
>JAPQNM010000003.1:5255632-5281722 GCA_029783475.1 Metacarcinus magister | reverse complement strand
TTCGGGAAAATAAGGAGGAAATTCATGTTTTTAAATAAATATTAAGTTTCATTTTACTGCGTAATTATTAGTCATAGAAAAAATATTCATAAATCAGTTGTACAGTTTAATTAGGTGTATCAGCTGTTGCAATGATATTTCCAATATCTCTAATAGCTTTCGAGAAAATGAGGAGGAAAGTCATGTTTTTAAATATATATTAAGTTTCATTTTACTGCCTAATTACTAGTCATAGAACAAATATTCATAATATCAGTTGTACAGTTTAATTAGGTCTATCAGATGCTGCAATTATATTTCCAATATCTCTAATAGCTTTCGAGAAAATGACGAGGAAAATCATTTTTTTATATAAAAATACGGTTTCATTTAACTGCGTAATTATTAGTCATAGAACAAATATTCATAATATCAGTTGTACAGTTGAATTAGGTGTATCAGATGATGCAATGATATTTCCAATATCTCTAATAGCTTTCGAGAAAACGAGGAAGAAAGTAATTTTAAAAAAAGTAAAATTCAGTATTTATTAGTACTAGTGAAAATATTCATAATGACAGTAGTAGATTTTTATCAGGTCTATCAGATGCTGCAATGATATTTCTAATATCTCTAATAGCTTTCGAGAAAATGAGGAGGAATGTCATGTTTTTATATAAATATATAGTTTCATTTTACTGCGTAATTATTAGTCATAGAACAAATATTCATAATGTCAAATTTACAGTTTAATTAAGTCTATCAGATGCTGCAGTGATATTTCAAATATCTCTAATAGCTCTCGAGAAAATGAGGAGGAAATTCATGTTTATATAATAATATTAAGTTTCATTTTACTGAGTAATTATTAGTCATAGAACAAATATTCATAATGACAGTTGTAGAGTTTAATTAGGTGTATCAGATACTGTAATGATATTTCCAATATCTCTAATAGCTTTCGAGAAAATTAGGAGGAAAGTCATGTTTTTATATAAATATAAAGTTTAATTTTACTGCGTAATTATTAGTCATAGAACAAATATTAATAATTTCAGTTTTATAGTTTAATTAGGTCTATCAGATGCTGCAGTGATATTTCCAATATCTCTAATAGCTTTCGAGAAAATGAGGAGGAAATTCATGTTTTTATATAAATATTAAGTTTCATTTTTCTGCCTAATTATTAGTCATAGAAACAATATTCATAATGACAGTTGTACAGTTTAATTAGGTGTATCAGATGCTGCAATCATATTTCCAATATCTCTAATAGCTTTCGGGAAAATGAGGAGGAAAGTCATGTTTTTATATAAATATTAAGTTTCATTTTACTGCGTAATTATTAGTCATAGAACAAATATTCATAATCACAGTTGTAGAGTTTAATTAGGTTTATCAGATGCTGCAATGATATTTCCAATATCTCTAATAGCTTTCGAGAAAATGACGAGGAAAATCATTTTTTTATATAAAAATACGGTTTTGTTTAACTGCGTAATTATTAGTCATAGAACAAATATTCATAATATCAGTTGTACAGTTGAATTAGGTGTATCAGATGATGCAATGATATTTCCAATATCTCTAATAGCTTTCGAGAAAACGAGGAAGAAAGTAATTTAAAAAAAAGTAAAATTCAGTATTTATTAGTACTAGTGAAAATATTCATAATGACAGTAGTAGATATTAATCAGGTCTATCAGATGCTGCAATGATATTTCCAATAACTCTAATAGCTTTCGAAAAAAATGAGGAGGAATGTCATGTTTTTATATAAATATATAGTTTCATTTTACTGCGTATTTATTAGTCATAGAACAAATATTCATAATGTCGAATTTACAGTTTAATTATGTCTATCAGATGCTGCAGTGATATTTCAAATATCTCTAATAGCTCTCGAGAAAATGAGGAGGAAAATCATGTTTATATAAAAATATTAAGTTTCATTTTACTGAGTAATTATTAGTCATAGACTAAATATTCATAATGACAGTTGTAGAGTTTAATTAGGTGTATCAGATGCTGTAATGATATTTCCAATATCTCTAATAGCTTTCGAGAAAATTAGGAGGAAATTCATGTTTTTATATAAATATAAAGTTTAATTTTACTGCGTAATTATTAGTCATAGAACAAATATTAATGATTTCAGTTTCACAGTTTAATTAGGTCTATCAGATGCTGCAGAGATATTTCCAATATCTCTAATAGCTTTCGAGAAAATGAGGAGGAAATTCATGTTTTTATATAAATATTAAGTTTCATTTTTCTCCCTAATTATTAGTCATAGAACAAATATTCATAATGACAGTTGTACAGTTTAATTAGGTGTATCAGATGCTGCAATCATATTTCCAATATCTCTAATAGCTTTCGGGAAAATGAGGAGGAAAGTCATGTTTTTATATAAATATTAAGTTTCATTTTACTGCGTAATTATTAGTCATAGAAAAAATATTCATAATCACAGTTGTAGAGTTTAATTAGGTTTATCAGATGCTGCAATGATATTTCCAATATCTCTAATAGCTTTCGAGAAAATGACGAGGAAAATCATTTTTTTATATAAAAATACGGTTTTGTTTAACTGCGTAATTATTAGTCATAGAACAAATATTCATAATATCAGTTGTACAGTTGAATTAGGTGTATCAGATGATGCAATGATATTTCCAATATCTCTAATAGCTTTCGAGAAAACGAGGAAGAAAGTAATTTAAAAAAAAGTAAAATTCAGTATTTATTAGTACTAGTGAAAATATTCATAATGACAGTAGTAGATATTAATCAGGTCTATCAGATGCTGCAATGATATTTCCAATAACTCTAATAGCTTTCGAAAAAAATGAGGAGGAATGTCATGTTTTTATATAAATATATAGTTTCATTTTACTGCGTATTTATTAGTCATAGAACAAATATTCATAATGTCGAATTTACAGTTTAATTATGTCTATCAGATGCTGCAGTGATATTTCAAATATCTCTAATAGCTCTCGAGAAAATGAGGAGGAAAATCATGTTTATATAAAAATATTAAGTTTCATTTTACTGAGTAATTATTAGTCATAGAACAAATATTCATAATGACAGTTGTAGAGTTTAATTAGGTGTATCAGATGCTGTAATGATATTTCCAATATCTCTAATAGCTTTCGAGAAAATTAGGAGGAAATTCATGTTTTTATATAAATATAAAGTTTAATTTTACTGCGTAATTATTAGTCATAGAACAAATATTAATGATTTCAGTTTCACAGTTTAATTAGGTCTATCAGATGCTGCAGAGATATTTCCAATATCTCTAATAGCTTTCGAGAAAATGAGGAGGAAATTCATGTTTTTATATAAATATTAAGTTTCATTTTTCTGCCTAATTATTAGTCATAGAAAAAATATTCATAATGACAGTTGTACAGTTTAATTAGGTGTATCAGATGCTGCAATCATATTTCCAATATCTCTAATAGCTTTCGGGAAAATGAGGAGGAAAGTCATGTTTTTATATAAATATTAAGTTTCATTTTACTGCGTAATTATTAGTCATAGAACAAATATTCATAATCACAGTTATAGAGTTTAATTAGTTGTATCAGAAGCTGCAATGATATTTCCAATATCTCTAATAGCTTTCGAGAAAATGAGGAGGAAATTCATGTTTTTATATAAATATTAAGTTTCATTTTTCTGCCTAATTATTAGCCATAGAACAAATATTCATAATGACAGTTGTACAGTTTAATTAGGTGTATCAGATGCTGCAATCATATTTCCAATATCTCTAATAGCTTTCGGGAAAATGAGGAGGAAATTCATGTTTTTATATAAATATTAAGTTTCATTTTACTGCGTAATTATTAGTCATAGAACAAATATTCATAATCACAGTTGTAGAGTTTAATTAGTTGTATCAGAAGCTGCAATGATATTTCCAATATCTCTAATAGCTTTCGAGAAAATGAGGAGGAAAATCATGTTTTTAAATAAATATTGAGTTTCATTTTACTGCGTAATTATTAGTCATAGAACAAATATTCATAATATCAGTTGTAGAGTTTAATTAGGTTTATCAGATGCTGCAATGATATTTCCAATATCTCTAATAGCTTTCGAGAAAATGACGAGGAAAATCATTTTTTTATATAAAAATACGGTTTTATTTAACTGCGTAATTATTAGTCATAGAACAAATATTCATAATATCAGTTGTACAGTTGAATTAGGTGTATCAGATGATGCAATGATATTTCCAATATCTCTAATAGCTTTCGAGAAAACGAGGAAGAAAGTAATTTAAAAAAAAGTAAAATTCAGTATTTATTAGTACAAGTGAAAATATTCATAATGACAGTAGTAGATATTAATCAGGTCTATCAGATGCTTCAATGATATTTCCAATATCTCTAATAGCTTTCGAGAAAATGAGGAGGAATGTCATGTTTTTATATAAATATATAGTTTCATTTTACTGCGTAATTATTAGTCATAGAACAAATATTAATGATTTCAGTTTCACAGTTTAATTAGGTCTATCAGATGCTGCAGTGATATTTCCAATATCTCTAATAGCTTTCGAGAAAATGAGGAGGAAATTCATGTTTTTATATAAATATTAAGTTTCATTTTACTGCGTAATTATTAGTCATAGAACAAATATTCATAATGACAGTTGTACAGTTTAATTAGGTGTATCAGATGCTGCAATCATATTTCCAATATCTCTAATAGCTTTCGGGAAAATGAGAAGGAAAGTCATGTTTTTATATAAATATTAAGTTTCATTTTACTGCGTAATTATTAGTCATAGAACAAATATTCATAATCACAGTTGTAGAGTTTAATTAGTTGTATCAGATGCTGCAATGATATTTCCAATATCTCTAATAGCTTTCGAGATAATGAGGAGGAAAGTCATGTTTTTAAATAAATATTAAGTTTAATTTTACTGCGTAATTGTTAGTCATAGAACAAATATTCATAATGACAGTTGTACAGTTTAATTAGGTGTATCAGATGCTGCAATGATATTTCCAATATCTCTAATAGCTTTCGGGAAAATAAGGAGGAAATTCATGTTTTTAAATAAATATTAAGTTTCATTTTACTGCGTAATTATTAGTCATAGAAAAAATATTCATAAATCAGTTGTACAGTTTAATTAGGTGTATCAGCTGTTGCAATGATATTTCCAATATCTCTAATAGCTTTCGAGAAAATGAGGAGGAAAGTCATGTTTTTAAATATATATTAAGTTTCATTTTACTGCCTAATTACTAGTCATAGAACAAATATTCATAATATCAGTTGTACAGTTTAATTAGGTCTATCAGATGCTGCAATTATATTTCCAATATCTCTAATAGCTTTCGAGAAAATGACGAGGAAAATCATTTTTTTATATAAAAATACGGTTTCATTTAACTGCGTAATTATTAGTCATAGAACAAATATTCATAATATCAGTTGTACAGTTGAATTAGGTGTATCAGATGATGCAATGATATTTCCAATATCTCTAATAGCTTTCGAGAAAACGAGGAAGAAAGTAATTTTAAAAAAAGTAAAATTCAGTATTTATTAGTACTAGTGAAAATATTCATAATGACAGTAGTAGATTTTTATCAGGTCTATCAGATGCTGCAATGATATTTCTAATATCTCTAATAGCTTTCGAGAAAATGAGGAGGAATGTCATGTTTTTATATAAATATATAGTTTCATTTTACTGCGTAATTATTAGTCATAGAACAAATATTCATAATGTCAAATTTACAGTTTAATTAAGTCTATCAGATGCTGCAGTGATATTTCAAATATCTCTAATAGCTCTCGAGAAAATGAGGAGGAAATTCATGTTTATATAATAATATTAAGTTTCATTTTACTGAGTAATTATTAGTCATAGAACAAATATTCATAATGACAGTTGTAGAGTTTAATTAGGTGTATCAGATACTGTAATGATATTTCCAATATCTCTAATAGCTTTCGAGAAAATTAGGAGGAAAGTCATGTTTTTATATAAATATAAAGTTTAATTTTACTGCGTAATTATTAGTCATAGAACAAATATTAATAATTTCAGTTTTATAGTTTAATTAGGTCTATCAGATGCTGCAGTGATATTTCCAATATCTCTAATAGCTTTCGAGAAAATGAGGAGGAAATTCATGTTTTTATATAAATATTAAGTTTCATTTTTCTGCCTAATTATTAGTCATAGAAACAATATTCATAATGACAGTTGTACAGTTTAATTAGGTGTATCAGATGCTGCAATCATATTTCCAATATCTCTAATAGCTTTCGGGAAAATGAGGAGGAAAGTCATGTTTTTATATAAATATTAAGTTTCATTTTACTGCGTAATTATTAGTCATAGAACAAATATTCATAATCACAGTTGTAGAGTTTAATTAGGTTTATCAGATGCTGCAATGATATTTCCAATATCTCTAATAGCTTTCGAGAAAATGACGAGGAAAATCATTTTTTTATATAAAAATACGGTTTTGTTTAACTGCGTAATTATTAGTCATAGAACAAATATTCATAATATCAGTTGTACAGTTGAATTAGGTGTATCAGATGATGCAATGATATTTCCAATATCTCTAATAGCTTTCGAGAAAACGAGGAAGAAAGTAATTTAAAAAAAAGTAAAATTCAGTATTTATTAGTACTAGTGAAAATATTCATAATGACAGTAGTAGATATTAATCAGGTCTATCAGATGCTGCAATGATATTTCCAATAACTCTAATAGCTTTCGAAAAAAATGAGGAGGAATGTCATGTTTTTATATAAATATATAGTTTCATTTTACTGCGTATTTATTAGTCATAGAACAAATATTCATAATGTCGAATTTACAGTTTAATTATGTCTATCAGATGCTGCAGTGATATTTCAAATATCTCTAATAGCTCTCGAGAAAATGAGGAGGAAAATCATGTTTATATAAAAATATTAAGTTTCATTTTACTGAGTAATTATTAGTCATAGACTAAATATTCATAATGACAGTTGTAGAGTTTAATTAGGTGTATCAGATGCTGTAATGATATTTCCAATATCTCTAATAGCTTTCGAGAAAATTAGGAGGAAATTCATGTTTTTATATAAATATAAAGTTTAATTTTACTGCGTAATTATTAGTCATAGAACAAATATTAATGATTTCAGTTTCACAGTTTAATTAGGTCTATCAGATGCTGCAGAGATATTTCCAATATCTCTAATAGCTTTCGAGAAAATGAGGAGGAAATTCATGTTTTTATATAAATATTAAGTTTCATTTTTCTCCCTAATTATTAGTCATAGAACAAATATTCATAATGACAGTTGTACAGTTTAATTAGGTGTATCAGATGCTGCAATCATATTTCCAATATCTCTAATAGCTTTCGGGAAAATGAGGAGGAAAGTCATGTTTTTATATAAATATTAAGTTTCATTTTACTGCGTAATTATTAGTCATAGAAAAAATATTCATAATCACAGTTGTAGAGTTTAATTAGGTTTATCAGATGCTGCAATGATATTTCCAATATCTCTAATAGCTTTCGAGAAAATGACGAGGAAAATCATTTTTTTATATAAAAATACGGTTTTGTTTAACTGCGTAATTATTAGTCATAGAACAAATATTCATAATATCAGTTGTACAGTTGAATTAGGTGTATCAGATGATGCAATGATATTTCCAATATCTCTAATAGCTTTCGAGAAAACGAGGAAGAAAGTAATTTAAAAAAAAGTAAAATTCAGTATTTATTAGTACTAGTGAAAATATTCATAATGACAGTAGTAGATATTAATCAGGTCTATCAGATGCTGCAATGATATTTCCAATAACTCTAATAGCTTTCGAAAAAAATGAGGAGGAATGTCATGTTTTTATATAAATATATAGTTTCATTTTACTGCGTATTTATTAGTCATAGAACAAATATTCATAATGTCGAATTTACAGTTTAATTATGTCTATCAGATGCTGCAGTGATATTTCAAATATCTCTAATAGCTCTCGAGAAAATGAGGAGGAAAATCATGTTTATATAAAAATATTAAGTTTCATTTTACTGAGTAATTATTAGTCATAGAACAAATATTCATAATGACAGTTGTAGAGTTTAATTAGGTGTATCAGATGCTGTAATGATATTTCCAATATCTCTAATAGCTTTCGAGAAAATTAGGAGGAAATTCATGTTTTTATATAAATATAAAGTTTAATTTTACTGCGTAATTATTAGTCATAGAACAAATATTAATGATTTCAGTTTCACAGTTTAATTAGGTCTATCAGATGCTGCAGAGATATTTCCAATATCTCTAATAGCTTTCGAGAAAATGAGGAGGAAATTCATGTTTTTATATAAATATTAAGTTTCATTTTTCTGCCTAATTATTAGTCATAGAACAAATATTCATAATGACAGTTGTACAGTTTAATTAGGTGTATCAGATGCTGCAATCATATTTCCAATATCTCTAATAGCTTTCGGGAAAATGAGGAGGAAAGTCATGTTTTTATATAAATATTAAGTTTCATTTTACTGCGTAATTATTAGTCATAGAACAAATATTCATAATCACAGTTATAGAGTTTAATTAGTTGTATCAGAAGCTGCAATGATATTTCCAATATCTCTAATAGCTTTCGAGAAAATGAGGAGGAAATTCATGTTTTTATATAAATATTAAGTTTCATTTTTCTGCCTAATTATTAGCCATAGAACAAATATTCATAATGACAGTTGTACAGTTTAATTAGGTGTATCAGATGCTGCAATCATATTTCCAATATCTCTAATAGCTTTCGGGAAAATGAGGAGGAAATTCATGTTTTTATATAAATATTAAGTTTCATTTTACTGCGTAATTATTAGTCATAGAACAAATATTCATAATCACAGTTGTAGAGTTTAATTAGTTGTATCAGAAGCTGCAATGATATTTCCAATATCTCTAATAGCTTTCGAGAAAATGAGGAGGAAAATCATGTTTTTAAATAAATATTGAGTTTCATTTTACTGCGTAATTATTAGTCATAGAACAAATATTCATAATATCAGTTGTAGAGTTTAATTAGGTTTATCAGATGCTGCAATGATATTTCCAATATCTCTAATAGCTTTCGAGAAAATGACGAGGAAAATCATTTTTTTATATAAAAATACGGTTTTATTTAACTGCGTAATTATTAGTCATAGAACAAATATTCATAATATCAGTTGTACAGTTGAATTAGGTGTATCAGATGATGCAATGATATTTCCAATATCTCTAATAGCTTTCGAGAAAACGAGGAAGAAAGTAATTTAAAAAAAAGTAAAATTCAGTATTTATTAGTACAAGTGAAAATATTCATAATGACAGTAGTAGATATTAATCAGGTCTATCAGATGCTTCAATGATATTTCCAATATCTCTAATAGCTTTCGAGAAAATGAGGAGGAATGTCATGTTTTTATATAAATATATAGTTTCATTTTACTGCGTAATTATTAGTCATAGAACAAATATTAATGATTTCAGTTTCACAGTTTAATTAGGTCTATCAGATGCTGCAGTGATATTTCCAATATCTCTAATAGCTTTCGAGAAAATGAGGAGGAAATTCATGTTTTTATATAAATATTAAGTTTCATTTTACTGCGTAATTATTAGTCATAGAACAAATATTCATAATGACAGTTGTACAGTTTAATTAGGTGTATCAGATGCTGCAATCATATTTCCAATATCTCTAATAGCTTTCGGGAAAATGAGGAGGAAAGTCATGTTTTTATATAAATATTAAGTTTCATTTTACTGCGTAATTATTAGTCATAGAACAAATATTCATAATCACAGTTGTAGAGTTTAATTAGGTTTATCAGATGCTGCAATGATATTTCCAATATCTCTAATAGCTTTCGAGAAAATGACGAGGAAAATCATTTTTTTATATAAAAATACGGTTTTGTTTAACTGCGTAATTATTAGTCATAGAACAAATATTCATAATATCAGTTGTACAGTTGAATTAGGTGTATCAGATGATGCAATGATATTTCCAATATCTCTAATAGCTTTCGAGAAAACGAGGAAGAAAGTAATTTAAAAAAAAGTAAAATTCAGTATTTATTAGTACTAGTGAAAATATTCATAATGACAGTAGTAGATATTAATCAGGTCTATCAGATGCTGCAATGATATTTCCAATAACTCTAATAGCTTTCGAAAAAAATGAGGAGGAATGTCATGTTTTTATATAAATATATAGTTTCATTTTACTGCGTATTTATTAGTCATAGAACAAATATTCATAATGTCGAATTTACAGTTTAATTATGTCTATCAGATGCTGCAGTGGTATTTCAAATATCTCTAATAGCTCTCGAGAAAATGAGGAGGAAAATCATGTTTATATAAAAATATTAAGTTTCATTTTACTGAGTAATTATTAGTCATAGAACAAATATTCATAATGACAGTTGTAGAGTTTAATTAGGTGTATCAGATGATGTAATGATATTTCCAATATCTCTAATAGCTTTCGAGAAAATTAGGAGGAAATTCATGTTTTTATATAAATATAAAGTTTAATTTTACTGCGTAATTATTAGTCATAGAACAAATATTAATGATTTCAGTTTCACAGTTTAATTAGGTCTATCAGATGCTGCAAAGATATTTCCAATATCTCTAATAGCTTTCGAGAAAATGAGGAGGAAATTCATGTTTTTATATAAATATTAAGTTTCATTTTTCTGCCTAATTATTAGTCATAGAACAAATATTCATAATGACAGTTGTACAGTTTAATTAGGTGTATCAGATGCTGCAATCATATTTCCAATATCTCTAATAGCTTTCGGGAAAATGAGGAGGAAAGTCATGTTTTTATATAAATATTAAGTTTCATTTTACTGCGTAATTATTAGTCATAGAACAAATATTCATAATCACAGTTATAGAGTTTAATTAGTTGTATCAGAAGCTGCAATGATATTTCCAATATCTCTAATAGCTTTCGAGAAAATGAGGAGGAAATTCATGTTTTTATATAAATATTAAGTTTCATTTTTCTGCCTAATTATTAGCCATAGAACAAATATTCATAATGACAGTTGTACAGTTTAATTAGGTGTATCAGATGCTGCAATCATATTTCCAATATCTCTAATAGCTTTCGGGAAAATGAGGAGGAAATTCATGTTTTTATATAAATATTAAGTTTCATTTTACTGCGTAATTATTAGTCATAGAACAAATATTCATAATCACAGTTGTAGAGTTTAATTAGTTGTATCAGAAGCTGCAATGATATTTCCAATATCTCTAATAGCTTTCGAGAAAATGAGGAGGAAAATCATGTTTTTAAATAAATATTGAGTTTCATTTTACTGCGTAATTATTAGTCATAGAACAAATATTCATAATATCAGTTGTAGAGTTTAATTAGGTTTATCAGATGCTGCAATGATATTTCCAATATCTCTAATAGCTTTCGAGAAAATGACGAGGAAAATCATTTTTTTATATAAAAATACGGTTTTATTTAACTGCGTAATTATTAGTCATAGAACAAATATTCATAATATCAGTTGTACAGTTGAATTAGGTGTATCAGATGATGCAATGATATTTCCAATATCTCTAATAGCTTTCGAAAAAACGAGGAAGAAAGTAATTTATAAAAAAGTAAAATTCAGTATTTATTAGTACTAGTGAAAATATTCATAATGACAGTAGTAGATATTAATCAGGTCTATCAGATGCTGCAATGATATTTCCAATATCTCTAATAGCTTTCGAAAAAAATGAGGAGGAATGTCATGTTTTTATATAAATATATAGTTTCATTTTACTGCGTAATTATTAGTCATAAAACAAATATTCATAATGTCAAATTTACAGTTTAATTAGGTCTATCAGATGCTGCAGTGATATTTCCAATATCTCTAATAGCTCTCGAGAAAATGAGGAGGAAATTCATGTTTATATAAAAATATTAAGTTTCATTTTACTGAGTAATTATTAGTCATAGAACAAATATTCATAATGACAGTTGTAGAGTTTAATTAGGTGTATCAGATGCTGTAATGATATTTCCAATATCTCTAATAGCTTTCGAGAAAATTAGGAGGAAAGTCATGTTTTTATATAAATATAAAGTTTAATTTTACTGCGTAATTATTAGTCATAGAACTAATATTAATAATTTCAGTTTTACAGTTTAATTAGGTCTATCAGATGCTGCAGTGATATTTCCAATATCTCTAATAGCTTTCGAGAAAATGAGGAGGAAATTCATGTTTTTATATAAATATTAAGTTTCATTTTTCTGCCTAATTATTAGTCATAGAACAAATATTCATAATGACAGTTGTACAGTTTAATTAGGTGTATCAGATGCTGCAATCATATTTCCAATATCTCTAATAGCTTTCGGGAAAATGAGGAGGAAAGTCATGTTTTTATATAAATATTAAGTTTCATTTTACTGCGTAATTATTAGTCATAGAACAAATATTCATAATCACAGTTGTAGAGTTTAATTAGGTTTATCAGATGCTGCAATGATATTTCCAATATCTCTAATAGCTTTCGAGAAAATGACGAGGAAAATCATTTTTTTATATAAAAATACGGTTTTATTTAAATGCGTAATTATTAGTCATAGAACAAATATTCATAATATCAGTTGTACAGTTGAATTAGGTGTATCAGATGATGCAATGATATTTCCAATATCTCTAATAGCTTTCGAGAAAACGAGGAAGAAAGTAATTTAAAAAAAGTAAAATTCAGTATTTATTAGTACTAGTGAAAATATTCATAATGACAGTAGTAGATATTAATCAGGTCTATCAGATGCTGCAATGATATTTCCAATAACTCTAATAGCTTTCGAAAAAAATGAGGAGGAATGTCATGTTTTTATATAAATATATAGTTTCATTTTACTGCGTAATTATTAGTCATAGAACAAATATTCATAATGTCGAATTTACAGTTTAATTAGGTCTATCAGATGCTGCAGTGATATTTCCTATATCTCTAATAGCTCTCGAGAAAATGAGGAGGAAAATCATGTTTATATAAAAATATTAAGTTTCATTTTACTGAGTAATTATTAGTCATAGAACAAATATTCATAATGACAGTTATAGAGTTTAATTAGGTGTATCAGATGCTGTAATGATATTTCCAATATCTCTAATAGCTTTCGAGAAAATTAGGAGGAAATTCATGTTTTTATATAAATATAAAGTTTAATTTTACTGCGTAATTATTAGTCATAGAACAAATATTAATGATTTCAGTTTCACAGTTTAATTAGGTCTATCAGATGCTGCAGAGATATTTCCAATATCTCTAATAGCTTTCGAGAAAATGAGGAGGAAATTCATGTTTTTATATAAATATTAAGTTTCATTTTTCTGCCTAATTATTAGTCATAGAACAAATATTCATAATGACAGTTGTACAGTTTAATTAGGTGTATCAGATGCTGCAATTATATTTCCAATATCTCTAATAGCTTTCGAGAAAATGAGGAGGAAAATCATGTTTTTATATAAATATTAAGTTTCATTTTACTGCGTAACTATTAGTCATAGAACAAATATTCATAATCACAGTTGTAAAGTTTAATTAGTTGTATCAGAAGCTGCAATGATATTTCCAATATCTCTAATAGCTTTCGAGAAAATGAGGAGGAAAATCATGTTTTTAAATAAATATTAAGTTTAATTTTACTGCGTAATTGTTAGTCATAGAACAAATATTCATAATGACAGTTGTACAGTTTAATTAGGTGTATCAGATGCTGCAATGATATTTCCAATATCTCTAATAGCTTTCGAGAAAATGAGGAGGAAAGTCATGTTTTTAAATAAATATTAAGTTTCATTTTACTCCGTAATTATTAGTCATAGAACAAATATTCATAATATCAGTTGTACAGTATAATAAGGTCTATCAGATGCTGCAATTATATTTCCAATATCTCTAATAGCTTTCGAGAAAATGACGAGGAAAATTATTTTTTATATAAAAATACGGTTTTATTTAACTGCGTAATTATTAGTCATAGAACAAATATTCATAATATCAGTTGTACAGTTGAATTAGGTGTATCAGATGATGCAATGATATTTCCAATATCTCTAATAGCTTTCGAGAAAACGAGGAAGAAAGTAATTTTAAAAAAAGTAAAATTCAGTATTTATTAGTACTAGTGAAAATATTCATAATGACAGTAGTAGATATTAATCAGGTCTATCAAAATCTGCAATGATATTTCCAATATCTCTAATAGCTTTCGAGAAAATTAGGAGGAAAGTCATGTTTTTATATAAATATAGTTTAATTTTACTGCGTAATTATTAGTCATAGAACAAATATTAATAATTTCAGTTTTATAGTTTAATTAGGTCTATCAGATGCTGCAGTGATATTTCCAATATCTCTAATAGCTTTCGAGAAAATGAAGAGGAAATTCATGTTTTTATATAAATATTAAGTTTCATTTTTCTGCCTAATTATTAGTCATAGAACAAACATTCATAATGACAGTTGTACAGTTTAATTAGGTGTATCAGATGCTGCAATCATATTTCCAATATCTCTAATAGCTTTCGGGAAAATGAGGAGGAAAGTCATGTTTTTATATAAATATTAAGTTTCATTTTACTGCGTAACTATTAGTCATAGAACAAATATTCATAATCACAGTTGTAGAGTTTAATTAGTTGTATCAGAAGCTGCAATGATATTTCCAATATCTCTAATAGCTTTCGAGAAAATGAGGAGGAAATTCATGTTTTTATATAAATATTAAGTTTCATTTTTCTGCCTAATTATTAGTCATAGAACAAATATTCATAATGACAGTTCTACAGTTTAATTAGGTGTATCAGATGCTGCAATCATATTTCCAATATCTCTAATAGCTTTCGGGAAAATGAGGAGGAAAGTCATGTTTTTATATAAATATTAAGTTTCATTTTACTGCGTAATTATTAGTCATAAAACAAATATTCATAATCACAGTTGTAGAGTTTAATTAGTTGTATCAGATGCTGCAATGATATTTCTAATATCTCTAATAGCTTTCGAGAAAATGAGGAGGAATGTCATGTTTTTATATAAATATATAGTTTCATTTTACTGCGTAATTATTAGTCATAGAACAAATATTCATAATGTCGAATTTACAGTTTAATTAGGTCTATCAGATGCTGCAGTGATATTTCCAATATCTCTAATAGCTCTCGAGAAAATGAGGAGGAAATTCATGTTTATATAAAAATATTAAGTTTCATTTTACTGAGTAATTATTAGTCATAGAACAAATATTCATAATCACAGTTGTAGAGTTTAATTAGGTGTATCAGATGCTGTAATGATATTTCCAATATCTCTAATAGCTTTCGAGAAAATTAGGAGGAAAGTCATGTTTTTATATAAATATAAAGTTTAATTTTACTGCGTAATTATTAGTCATAGAACAAATATTAATAATTTCAGTTTTACAGTTTAATTAGGTCTATCAGATGCTGCAGTGATATTTCCAATATCTCTAATAGCTTTCGAGAAAATGAGGAGGAAATTCATGTTTTTATATAAATATTAAGTTTCATTTTTCTGCCTAATTATTAGTCATAGAACAAATATTCATAATGACAGTTGTACAGTTTAATTAGGTGTATCAGATGCTGCAATCATATTTCCAATATCTCTAATAGCTTTCGGGAAAATGAGGAGGAAAGTCATGTTTTTATATAAATATTAAGTTTCATTTTACTGCGTAATTATTAGTCATAGAACAAATATTCATAATCACAGTTGTAGAGTTTAATTAGGTTTATCAGATGCTGCAATGATATTTCCAATATCTCTAATAGCTTTCGAGAAAATGACGAGGAAAATCATGTTTTTATATAAAAATACGGTTTTATTTTAACTGCGTAATTATTAGTCATAGAACAAATATTCATAATATCAGTTGTACAGTTGAATTAGGTGTATCAGATGATGCAATGATATTTCCAATATCTCTAATAGCTTTCGAGAAAACGAGGAAGAAAGTAATTTAAAAAAAAGTAAAATTCAGTATTTATTAGTACTAGTGAAAATATTCATAATGACAGTAGTAGATATTAATCAGGTCTATCAGATGCTTCAATGATATTTCCAATATCTCTAATAGCTTTCGAGAAAATGAGGAGGAATGTCATGTTTTTATATAAATATATAGTTTCATTTTACTGCGTAATTATTAGTCATAGAACAAATATTAATGATTTCAGTTTCACAGTTTAATTAGGTCTATCAGATGCTGCAGTGATATTTCCAATATCTCTAATAGCTTTCGAGAAAATGAGGAGGAAATTCATGTTTTTATATAAATATTAAGTTTCATTTTTCTGCCTAATTATTAGTCATAGAACAAATATTCATAATGACAGTTGTACAGTTTAATTAGGTGTATCAGATGCTGCAATCATATTTCCAATATCTCTAATAGCTTTCGGGAAAATGAGGAGGAAAGTCATGTTTTTATATAAATATTAAGTTTCATTTTACTGCGTAATTATTAGTCATAGAACAAATATTCATAATCACAGTTGTAGAGTTTAATTAGGTTTATCAGATGCTGCAATGATATTTCCAATATCTCTAATAGCTTTCGAGAAAATGACGAGGAAAATCATTTTTTTATATAAAAATACGGTTTTGTTTAACTGCGTAATTATTAGTCATAGAACAAATATTCATAATATCAGTTGTACAGTTGAATTAGGTGTATCAGATGATGCAATGATATTTCCAATATCTCTAATAGCTTTCGAGAAAACGAGGAAGAAAGTAATTTAAAAAAAAGTAAAATTCAGTATTTATTAGTACTAGTGAAAATATTCATAATGACAGTAGTAGATATTAATCAGGTCTATCAGATGCTGCAATGATATTTCCAATAACTCTAATAGCTTTCGAAAAAAATGAGGAGGAATGTCATGTTTTTATATAAATATATAGTTTCATTTTACTGCGTATTTATTAGTCATAGAACAAATATTCATAATGTCGAATTTACAGTTTAATTATGTCTATCAGATGCTGCAGTGATATTTCAAATATCTCTAATAGCTCTCGAGAAAATGAGGAGGAAAATCATGTTTATATAAAAATATTAAGTTTCATTTTACTGAGTAATTATTAGTCATAGAACAAATATTCATAATGACAGTTGTAGAGTTTAATTAGGTGTATCAGATGCTGTAATGATATTTCCAATATCTCTAATAGCTTTCGAGAAAATTAGGAGGAAATTCATGTTTTTATATAAATATAAAGTTTAATTTTACTGCGTAATTATTAGTCATAGAACAAATATTAATGATTTCAGTTTCACAGTTTAATTAGGTCTATCAGATGCTGCAAAGATATTTCCAATATCTCTAATAGCTTTCGAGAAAATGAGGAGGAAATTCATGTTTTTATATAAATATTAAGTTTCATTTTTCTGCCTAATTATTAGTCATAGAACAAATATTCATAATGACAGTTGTACAGTTTAATTAGGTGTATCAGATGCTGCAATCATATTTCCAATATCTCTAATAGCTTTCGGGAAAATGAGGAGGAAAGTCATGTTTTTATATAAATATTAAGTTTCATTTTACTGCGTAATTATTAGTCATAGAACAAATATTCATAATCACAGTTATAGAGTTTAATTAGTTGTATCAGAAGCTGCAATGATATTTCCAATATCTCTAATAGCTTTCGAGAAAATGAGGAGGAAATTCATGTTTTTATATAAATATTAAGTTTCATTTTTCTGCCTAATTATTAGCCATAGAACAAATATTCATAATGACAGTTGTACAGTTTAATTAGGTGTATCAGATGCTGCAATCATATTTCCAATATCTCTAATAGCTTTCGGGAAAATGAGGAGGAAATTCATGTTTTTATATAAATATTAAGTTTCATTTTACTGCGTAATTATTAGTCATAGAACAAATATTCATAATCACAGTTGTAGAGTTTAATTAGTTGTATCAGAAGCTGCAATGATATTTCCAATATCTCTAATAGCTTTCGAGAAAATGAGGAGGAAAATCATGTTTTTAAATAAATATTGAGTTTCATTTTACTGCGTAATTATTAGTCATAGAACAAATATTCATAATATCAGTTGTAGAGTTTAATTAGGTTTATCAGATGCTGCAATGATATTTCCAATATCTCTAATAGCTTTCGAGAAAATGACGAGGAAAATCATTTTTTTATATAAAAATACGGTTTTATTTAACTGCGTAATTATTAGTCATAGAACAAATATTCATAATATCAGTTGTACAGTTGAATTAGGTGTATCAGATGATGCAATGATATTTCCAATATCTCTAATAGCTTTCGAAAAAACGAGGAAGAAAGTAATTTAAAAAAAGTAAAATTCAGTATTTATTAGTACTAGTGAAAATATTCATAATGACAGTAGTAGATATTAATCAGGTCTATCAGATGCTGCAATGATATTTCCAATATCTCTAATAGCTTTCGAAAAAAATGAGGAGGAATGTCATGTTTTTATATAAATATATAGTTTCATTTTACTGCGTAATTATTAGTCATAAAACAAATATTCATAATGTCAAATTTACAGTTTAATTAGGTCTATCAGATGCTGCAGTGATATTTCCAATATCTCTAATAGCTCTCGAGAAAATGAGGAGGAAATTCATGTTTATATAAAAATATTAAGTTTCATTTTACTGAGTAATTATTAGTCATAGAACAAATATTCATAATCACAGTTGTAGAGTTTAATTAGGTGTATCAGATGCTGTAATGATATTTCCAATATCTCTAATAGCTTTCGAGAAAATTAGGAGGAAAGTCATGTTTTTATATAAATATAAAGTTTAATTTTACTGCGTAATTATTAGTCATAGAACAAATATTAATAATTTCAGTTTTACAGTTTAATTAGGTCTATCAGATGCTGCAGTGATATTTCCAATATCTCTAATAGCTTTCGAGAAAATGAGGAGGAAATTCATGTTTTTATATAAATATTAAGTTTCATTTTTCTGCCTAATTATTAGTCATAGAACAAATATTCATAATGACAGTTGTACAGTTTAATTAGGTGTATCAGATGCTGCAATCATATTTCCAATATCTCTAATAGCTTTCGGGAAAATGAGGAGGAAAGTCATGTTTTTATATAAATATTAAGTTTCATTTTACTGCGTAATTATTAGTCATAGAACAAATATTCATAATCACAGTTGTAGAGTTTAATTAGGTTTATCAGATGCTGCAATGATATTTCCAATATCTCTAATAGCTTTCGAGAAAATGACGAGGAAAATCATTTTTTTATATAAAAATACGGTTTTATTTAAATGCGTAATTATTAGTCATAGAACAAATATTCATAATATCAGTTGTACAGTTGAATTAGGTGTATCAGATGATGCAATGATATTTCCAATATCTCTAATAGCTTTCGAGAAAACGAGGAAGAAAGTAATTTTAAAAAAAGTAAAATTCAGTATTTATTAGTACTAGTGAAAATATTCATAATGACAGTAGTAGATATTAATCAGGTCTATCAGATGCTGCAATGATATTTCCAATAACTCTAATAGCTTTCGAAAAAAATGAGGAGGAATGTCATGTTTTTATATAAATATATAGTTTCATTTTACTGCGTAATTATTAGTCATAGAACAAATATTCATAATGTCGAATTTACAGTTTAATTAGGTCTATCAGATGCTGCAGTGATATTTCCTATATCTCTAATAGCTCTCGAGAAAATGAGGAGGAAAATCATGTTTATATAAAAATATTAAGTTTCATTTTACTGAGTAATTATTAGTCATAGAACAAATATTCATAATGACAGTTATAGAGTTTAATTAGGTGTATCAGATGCTGTAATGATATTTCCAATATCTCTAATAGCTTTCGAGAAAATTAGGAGGAAATTCATGTTTTTATATAAATATAAAGTTTAATTTTACTGCGTAATTATTAGTCATAGAACAAATATTAATGATTTCAGTTTCACAGTTTAATTAGGTCTATCAGATGCTGCAGAGATATTTCCAATATCTCTAATAGCTTTCGAGAAAATGAGGAGGAAATTCATGTTTTTATATAAATATTAAGTTTCATTTTTCTGCCTAATTATTAGTCATAGAACAAATATTCATAATGACAGTTGTACAGTTTAATTAGGTGTATCAGATGCTGCAATTATATTTCCAATATCTCTAATAGCTTTCGAGAAAATGAGGAGGAAAATCATGTTTTTATATAAATATTAAGTTTCATTTTACTGCGTAACTATTAGTCATAGAACAAATATTCATAATCACAGTTGTAAAGTTTAATTAGTTGTATCAGAAGCTGCAATGATATTTCCAATATCTCTAATAGCTTTCGAGAAAATGAGGAGGAAAATCATGTTTTTAAATAAATATTAAGTTTAATTTTACTGCGTAATTGTTAGTCATAGAACAAATATTCATAATGACAGTTGTACAGTTTAATTAGGTGTATCAGATGCTGCAATGATATTTCCAATATCTCTAATAGCTTTCGAGAAAATGAGGAGGAAAGTCATGTTTTTAAATAAATATTAAGTTTCATTTTACTCCGTAATTATTAGTCATAGAACAAATATTCATAATATCAGTTGTACAGTATAATAAGGTCTATCAGATGCTGCAATTATATTTCCAATATCTCTAATAGCTTTCGAGAAAATGACGAGGAAAATTATTTTTTATATAAAAATACGGTTTTATTTAACTGCGTAATTATTAGTCATAGAACAAATATTCATAATATCAGTTGTACAGTTGAATTAGGTGTATCAGATGATGCAATGATATTTCCAATATCTCTAATAGCTTTCGAGAAAACGAGGAAGAAAGTAATTTTAAAAAAAGTAAAATTCAGTATTTATTAGTACTAGTGAAAATATTCATAATGACAGTAGTAGATATTAATCAGGTCTATCAAAATCTGCAATGATATTTCCAATATCTCTAATAGCTTTCGAGAAAATTAGGAGGAAAGTCATGTTTTTATATAAATATAAAGTTTAATTTTACTGCGTAATTATTAGTCATAGAACAAATATTAATAATTTCAGTTTTATAGTTTAATTAGGTCTATCAGATGCTGCAGTGATATTTCCAATATCTCTAATAGCTTTCGAGAAAATGAAGAGGAAATTCATGTTTTTATATAAATATTAAGTTTCATTTTTCTGCCTAATTATTAGTCATAGAACAAATATTCATAATGACAGTTGTACAGTTTAATTAGGTGTATCAGATGCTGCAATCATATTTCCAATATCTCTAATAGCTTTCGGGAAAATGAGGAGGAAAGTCATGTTTTTATATAAATATTAAGTTTCATTTTACTGCGTAACTATTAGTCATAGAACAAATATTCATAATCACAGTTGTAGAGTTTAATTAGTTGTATCAGAAGCTGCAATGATATTTCCAATATCTCTAATAGCTTTCGAGAAAATGAGGAGGAAATTCATGTTTTTATATAAATATTAAGTTTCATTTTTCTGCCTAATTATTAGTCATAGAACAAATATTCATAATGACAGTTCTACAGTTTAATTAGGTGTATCAGATGCTGCAATCATATTTCCAATATCTCTAATAGCTTTCGGGAAAATGAGGAGGAAAGTCATGTTTTTATATAAATATTAAGTTTCATTTTACTGCGTAATTATTAGTCATAAAACAAATATTCATAATCACAGTTGTAGAGTTTAATTAGTTGTATCAGATGCTGCAATGATATTTCTAATATCTCTAATAGCTTTCGAGAAAATGAGGAGGAATGTCATGTTTTTATATAAATATATAGTTTCATTTTACTGCGTAATTATTAGTCATAGAACAAATATTCATAATGTCAAATTTACAGTTTAATTAGGTCTATCAGATGCTGCAGTGATATTTCCAATATCTCTAATAGCTCTCGAGAAAATGAGGAGGAAATTCATGTTTATATAAAAATATTAAGTTTCATTTTACTGAGTAATTATTAGTCATAGAACAAATATTCATAATCACAGTTGTAGAGTTTAATTAGGTGTATCAGATGCTGTAATGATATTTCCAATATCTCTAATAGCTTTCGAGAAAATTAGGAGGAAAGTCATGTTTTTATATAAATATAAAGTTTAATTTTACTGCGTAATTATTAGTCATAGAACAAATATTAATAATTTCAGTTTTACAGTTTAATTAGGTCTATCAGATGCTGCAGTGATATTTCCAATATCTCTAATAGCTTTCGAGAAAATGAGGAGGAAATTCATGTTTTTATATAAATATTAAGTTTCATTTTTCTGCCTAATTATTAGTCATAGAACAAATATTCATAATGACAGTTGTACAGTTTAATTAGGTGTATCAGATGCTGCAATCATATTTCCAATATCTCTAATAGCTTTCGGGAAAATGAGGAGGAAAGTCATGTTTTTATATAAATATTAAGTTTCATTTTACTGCGTAATTATTAGTCATAGAACAAATATTCATAATCACAGTTGTAGAGTTTAATTAGGTTTATCAGATGCTGCAATGATATTTCCAATATCTCTAATAGCTTTCGAGAAAATGACGAGGAAAATCATTTTTTTATATAAAAATACGGTTTTATTTAACTGCGTAATTATTAGTCATAGAACAAATATTCATAATATCAGTTGTACAGTTGAATTAGGTGTATCAGATGATGCAATGATATTTCCAATATCTCTAATAGCTTTCGAGAAAACGAGGAAGAAAGTAATTTAAAAAAAAGTAAAATTCAGTATTTATTAGTACTAGTGAAAATATTCATAATGACAGTAGTAGATATTAATCAGGTCTATCAGATGCTTCAATGATATTTCCAATATCTCTAATAGCTTTCGAGAAAATGAGGAGGAATGTCATGTTTTTATATAAATATATAATTTCATTTTACTGCGTAATTATTAGTCATAGAACAAATATTAATGATTTCAGTTTCACAGTTTAATTAGGTCTATCAGATGCTGCAGTGATATTTCCAATATCTCTAATAGCTTTCGAGAAAATGAGGAGGAAATTCATGTTTTTATATAAATATTAAGTTTCATTTTTCTGCCTAATTATTAGTCATAGAACAAATATTCATAATGACAGTTGTACAGTTTAATTAGGTGTATCAGATGCTGCAATCATATTTCCAATATCTTTAATAGCTTTCGGGAAAATGAGGAGGAAAGTCATGTTTTTATATAAATATTAAGTTTCATTTTACTGCGTAATTATTAGTCATAGAACAAATATTCATAATCACAGTTGTAGAGTTTAATTAGTTGTATCAGAAGCTGCAATGATATTTCCAATATCTCTAATAGCTTTCGAGAAAATGAGGAGGAAATTCATGTTTTTATATAAATATTAAGTTTCATTTTTCTCCCTAATTATTAGCCATAGAACAAATATTCATAATGACAGTTGTACAGTTTAATTAGGTGTATCAGATGCTGCAATCATATTTCCAATATCTCTAATAGCTTTCGGGAAAATGAGGAGGAAATTCATGTTTTTATATAAATATTAAGTTTCATTTTACTGCGTAATTATTAGTCATAGAACAAATATTCATAATCACAGTTGTAGAGTTTAATTAGTTGTATCAGAAGCTGCAATGATATTTCCAATATCTCTAATAGCTTTCGAGAAAATGAGGAGGAAAATCATGTTTTTATATAAATATATAGTTTCATTTTACTGCGTAATTATTAGTCATAGAACAAATATTCATAATGTCAAATTTACAGTTTAATTAGGTCTATCAGATGCTGCAGTGATATTTCCAATATCTCTAATAGCTCTCGAGAAAATGAGGAGGAAATTCATGTTTATATAAAAATATTAAGTTTCATTTTACTGAGTAATTATTAGTCATAGAACAAATATTCATAATGACAGTTGTAGAGTTTAATTAGGTGTATCAGATGCTGTAATGATATTTCCAATATCTCTAATAGCTTTCGAGAAAATTAGGAGGAAAGTCATGTTTTTATATAAATATAAATTTAATTTTACTGCGTAATTATTAGTCATAGAACTAATATTAATAATTTCAGTTTTACAGTTTAATTAGGTCTATCACATGCTGCAGTGATATTTCCAATATCTCTAATAGCTTTCGAGAAAATGAGGAGGAAATTCATGTTTTTATATAAATATTAAGTTTCATTTTTCTGCCTAATTATTAGTCATAGAACAAATATTCATAGTGACAGTTGTACAGTTTAATTAGGTGTATCAGATGCTGCAATCATATTTCCAATATCTCTAATAACTTTCGGGAAAATGAGGAGGAAAGTCATGTTTTTATATAAATATTAAGTTTCATTTTACTGCGTAATTATTAGTCATAGAACAAATATTCATAATCACAGTTGTTGAGTTTAATTAGTTGTATCAGATGCTGCAATGATATTTCCAATATCTCTAATAGCTTTCGAGAAAATGAGGAGGAAAGTCATGTTTTTATATAAATATTAAGTTTAATTTTACTGCGTAATTGTTAGTCATAGAACAAATATTCATAATGACAGTTGTACAGTTTAATTAGGTGTATCAGATGCTGCAATGATATTTCCAATATCTCTAATAGCTTTCGGGAAAATGAGGAGGAAATTCATGTTTTTAAATAAATATTAAGTTTCATTTTACTGCGTAATTATTAGTCATAGAAAAAATATTCATAAATCAGTTGTACAGTTTAATTAGGTGTATCAGATGCTGCAATCATATTTCCAATATCTCTAATAGCTTTCGAGAAAATGAGGAGGAAAGTCATGTTTTTAAATAAATATTAAGTTTCATTTTACTGCGTAATTATTAGTCATAGAACAAATATTCATAATATAAGTTGTACAGTTTAATTAGGTCTATCAGATGCTGCAATTATATTTCCAATATCTCTAATAGCTTTCGAGAAAATGACGAGGAAAATCATTTTTTTATATAAAAATACGGTTTTATTTAACTGCGTAGTTATTAGTCATAGAACAAATATTCATATAATCAGTTGTACAGTTGAATTAGGTGTATCAGATGATGCAATGATATTTCCAATATCTCTAATAGCTTTCGAGAAAACGAGGAAGAAAGTAATTTAAAAAAAAGTAAAATTCAGTATTTATTAGTACTAGTGAAAATATTCATAATGACAGTAGTAGATTTTAATCAGGTCTATCAGATGCTGCAATGATATTTCCAATATCTCTAATAGCTTTCGAGAAAATGAGGAGGAATGTCATGTTTTTATATAAATATATAGTTTCATTTTACTGCGTAATTATTAGTCATAAAACAAATATTCATAATGTCAAATTTACAGTTTAATTAGGTCTATCAGATGCTGCAGTGATATTTCCAATATCTCTAATAGCTTTCGAGAAAATGAGGAGGAAAATCATGTTTTTATATAAATATTAAGTTTCATTTTACTGCGTAATTATTAGTCATAGAACAAATATTCATAATGAGAGTTGTACAGTTTAATTAGGTGTATCAGAACCTGCAATAGTATTTCCAATATCTCTAATAGCTTTCGAGAAAATGAGGAGGAAAGTCATGTTTTTATATAAATATTAAGTTTCATTTTACTGCGTAATTATTAGCTATAGAACAAATATTCATAATATCAGTTGTACAGTTTAATTAGGTGTATCAGATGCTGCAATGATATTTCCAATATTTCTATTAGCTTTCGAGAAAATTAGGAGGAAAATCATGTTTTTAAATAAATATTAAGTTTAATTTTACTGCGTAATTATTAGTCATAGAACAAATATTCATAATATCAGTTGTACAGTTTAATTAGGTGTATCAGATGCTGCAATGATATTTCCAATATCTTTAATAGCTTTCGGGAAAATGAGGAGGAATGTCATGTTTATATATAAATATTAAGTTTCATTTTACTGCGTAATTATTAGTTATAAAACAAATATTCGTAATGACAGTTGTACAGTTTAATTAGGTGTA
>JAPQNM010000003.1:5230632-5253132 GCA_029783475.1 Metacarcinus magister | reverse complement strand
ATTTGAGTCGTAACAGATAAAGATGAGAGAGAGGGAGGGAGGGAGGGAGGGAGGGAGGGAGGGAAAGAGGCAAGGAGTGATCATTCCATTCCTCCTTTTCATTTCCTCTTCTATTGCCTTCCATTCCTTCATCTCTCCTATCTTTACTCTCTTCCCTCCTCCTCCTCCTCCTCCTCTTTCTCCTGTGTTTTTCCCTTCAATTATTTTCTACTTCCTCTCCTTTTACATCCTATTTCCTCTAAGTCCTATCCTGCTAGATCCTACTATTTCCTATCCCTCTATATATTTTCCTAACGTCCTCTTCAATTTCCTTTGCTATCCTTGTCCTCCTCCTTCCCTTTTCTCCTTCTATCTATTCATTCAACTTTTCTTTTATCCTATTTTTACTTCCTCCTCTTTCTCTTCATCTTCATCAACACCTTTCATATCTTCCTTATTCTCCATTTTACTTTTTTTCGTAATTCATCTCCTTTTATATATATTTTTTTTTCCATTTCCTTATATTTATCATACACCTTTACTTGCAATGCTGTTTATTTAACCTCCTCCTCCTCCTCCTCCTCCTCCTCCTCCTCCTCCTCCTCCTCCTCCTCCTCCTCCTCCTCTACCATCTTCTCTCCCATTCCATATTTTAACCTCACCTTTTTATTATCTTGTATTCCTTCCATTCTTTCCTTTCCATTTATTTTCCTGTCCTCTCTCACCCTTCCATTATCTTATATTCCTTCCATTCCTTCCTTCCCATTTATTTTCGTCTCCTATCTGCCATACATTTCTTTTCATAAATCTACGTGCATTTAGGCATCAATTCTGTCTATAAGTTACAAGGGGAAGTTGAAATACGTCCAAAATACAGGTAAAAAAAGAGGAAGTTTACATAATAGACGAGTAGATAATAAGCAAGAAAAATAGCCAGTAATTTAGATTGGAAATTTTATGGGTTCGTCTGAATAGTATCAATTTTCATTTTTGTCTCTCAACGTCAATCATTAATGTGTGTTCTTTTTTTTCTCTTTTTCTTTTTCTTTTTCCGTCTTCCACTTTTTATTTTTTCAACTATTTCTTCTTTTTCTTTTTTTTTCTTCTTCCTCCTCCTTTTTTTTTTTTTAAATTTCCAATCTCCTCCATCTAGGTAATATATTCAAACGTATTTTTGTTGATCTATTAATCAACATTTATTCATTCACTTTTAACTGACTAATTCATGAACTAATCAATGAATTAACTAATTAGATTACTGGTTAAAATAATTTATCTAATATTTTTTCCATGAGTCAAAAAAATACCAAATATGTTAAACAAATATTTCTTTTCACTCTATTTTGTTAATGTAAATTTGACGTATTTCATAATTTTCTCATATATTGTATGTGTTCTTCTATCTTTTCCCTGCCATCAGTGTGCAGGAGGGAGAGGTGGGTGGGTGGGGAGAAGCCTTCTTACTTTTCTATTCACCCTCATAATGGTAATATACAATAACAATCTTTATACCAGAGGGAAAGAGGAAAAGCAAGTCGAAGAGAAGGAAAAATAACAAAACGCCAACGAGAAAGAGAAAATGAAAAAGAGGATGAAGCTGAGAACAAGAATAATAAAGAGAGGTAACAAGACTACGAGGAGGAAGAGGAGGAGGAAACGAAACGAGGACAAGAACGAGAACGACAACTGTTTATCTCACACCACGACCATCCACCACCACTACTACCACTACCACTACTACTACCATCCCAGCTTGAATTTCCTTCCAACCACTACTACTACCACTACCATCACAGCCTAAATTTCCTTCCAATCTCCGTCACTCTCCTTCCTCCTCCTCCTCCTCCTCCTCCTCCTCCTCCTCCTCCTCCTCCTGCTCCTCCTCCTCTCCTCCCTTGTAATCCAATAATCACTCTTATCACAGCATCCCTTCCCAGGTCCTTCCAAGCCCGACGCCCTTAGGTTATCACAGCCCCTAAAACCCAGCTCCAATATCATCCTAATATTTCCAGAGTAAGAGTTTTCTGTCGCGACGAAGATGTGTCTTTAATCCATCCTTGTCTCCTATCATACCTTACCTCCTCCATTTTATACTCTCTTTTCTGATAACTATTTTCTTTATTCTCATTTAAAGTTTTTTTTTATCCCTCTTCTTTTTTCTTTTTTTTTTCCTCTCTCTTTTCTTATAAATAGTTGCTCTATTCTCACCTGAACTTTCTATCTTTTTCCTTTTTTTTTTAGTTCATAGGTTGGTTACGGAGAGAAAACGGAAGATAATTGTCTTCATTAACCACAGCAAGAACATAAGATAAAAAAAAAGGTTAAAAATAAAATAATATGGCACGAGAACATCAACTAAGCCTTCACTTTTTTTTTGGATGTGATAGTTTGGAGTCCAGTATCCTACCTTCAGCCTCGTAGTAGATGGTTCCATTCCCTTCATCCTTTCAGGTCCGTAAGATTCCCTCGCCTTCCTTCCTCCCTCCTCTCCATACTGATCCTTATATATGCCTCCGAGCAAGCTTCTCTATCCCTCCTTCCATTCCTTCCCTCTGCGTCAAGCTTCATCTTAATAGCATTCCATTTCACTCCTTCGCCCTACCTCGGCAGTCTCAAGGCTGAGTGATAGCTTGAAGTACGACAAGGTTAGACGCGGACGGTAGGTTAAGGTCTGTACGGTAATGTGTTCGTAGATGATGAAGAAATGTTGTACAGGTGACGGAACTGCCATCTGGTGGACAGTTCAACGTTAGGAATTCCAATTTGTAGGAAAGAGGGGATTAAATCATTCTTTGTAACGCTTTATATGAATGTGAATAAACTCTATAGTATTTTTTTTTCTCTTTTCGTTTCAAGTCCATCATCTTTTCAATTATAAATGGACCATATCCCTTCCCTCCCGCTGAGACTCAACACTTTTCAAACCTTTCCTCAAAACTTCATGCTGGCAGATCCTAAAGCTTCCCTCCTCCCATCCGACACTCATGCATGCAACTAGTTTACGGAGAATTTTCTTTATCCTTTTAGAGTTTTTTTTTAACTTGGACTGAATGTGGTGCTTGGTGGAATCTCTCATTTTTCATAAAACCTGGTCATACACTATAGCTTTTCTTAACTCAAATGTGTACGAATTCATTTTGTTTATATTTTTTCATGCAAATTCATATATTGCGTGGAGGAAAAAAAGATTGATGTGCTAAATGCATACAAAATGGCATAAATAAACATTCACTTCTTCCCAATTGTATCAGGGGATGAAAAGGTGCCCGTGTTTGCATCTCAGTGATCATGCGTTACGTGTTCACAACGGGACAGCACATCACACAAAGGTCTTCATTCATTTGTCTCCATGAATAGAAAGCAAACATTGCAATTATTCAAAATCAGTCACTGTGCTAGAGTAACAATTTCAATTCTAAAACAAGATTGCGAGTCACAATGAAACGTGATCCATCCAACTGGCGCTGTCATGTAATCTTTTCAACGAAGATCTCCTTTGTGAGAGCGTGAAAAGTGTATCTAAAAGCTTGACCTTCAGGATGCCTTTATATCAGTCTGTATCAAGTTCAACACTGTACCTTCACAACTCTTACAACAAACGAGTTACAAGAGTGTGTGTCTGTGTGTGTCTATGTGTGTATGTGTGTGTATGTGTGTGTAACTGTACATATCTTCTCTTACAATTAATCTTTCAATCACAGGTAAATGATCCGTAAGATGAGCATATCTTCCCATCACACACAGTAACTTGACTTGATAACTTTGGCATCGAGTCAACACGCCTCCTTGATCCAGGGCAACAAAGTTAAGGATACATCAATAGCGTAGAGGAGGGCAAGGTAAGAGGAGCGAAGGGGAGGGAGGAACAAGAATTAATACACCTTTTGTATGCGTGATTTTAGTGTTGACGAAGTAAACCTAAGGTAGACTTTGCCTCCCTACCAAAGATTTATATATACCTACAAATATACATACATGCACATACGATGGAATGCAAGTAATTAAAGCTAAAAAAAAAAATCCATACATACAGTATACGTAGTGCAAAAAAAAAATCAAATATTCACGATACACAATATGTCCCTCCATTGTTTACATTCATGCATAACACTGTATGAGAACACTGACTGCTGCACTCATTACTCATGGATGGCACACACACACACACACACACACACACACACACACACACACACACACACACACACACACACACACACACACACACACACACACACACACACAGAAGACTTTTCACATAATAAATGCAATAAGTTTAAACGCACATAATAACACGTCTGATAAATATAAATATATAAAAAAAAACAATAGATACAGGAATGATATAAAAAAAAAAGAGCAAATTAAGTGAATGAATAAACTAGTACGCCCACTTTCCTTCCCTGGGCAGGTGTACATAGTCAAAGTTACCTGTGACGAGGCTTTATAACGAAGGCTGCTCATTCTCACTCACCTGTGGAAGGAACAAAAAGAAACATATATTAATAACAATACCTTTATTAATACTACTGTACAGAAAAAAACCTACAGGAAGTAAATATATAGCAAAAATAGAATGAATGTCTCCCTTGAGGGTTTACTTATCTAATCTGAGCAATATGAATGAACTTAAAATAAACTGCAATAGAGTGAACTGATTACCTGAGAAAAATTCAAAAGATAAAGTAAATACTGCAATCATTGAGACACTATGATAATGACGAACTTTCCAATGTTACCAATCTTTAATCCTACTTAGATAAAAGATAAAAACAACCAACACACACACACACACACACAAAAAAAATAAAGTTGCGTTGCCAGTGTGATACATAAGAAAACCACACACGTATGTAAGGAAGAGTAATGTGTGCAAGATCTACTAGATGGCGCCAGTAGTCCTTCATCAATCATTAAGTGAAGGGGAGATTATGTTTCTAATTACATTAATGGTGTGTGTGTGTGTGTGTGTGTGTGTGTGTGTGTGGGTGTGGATGTGTGTGTGTGTGTGTGTGTGTGTGTGTGTGTGTGTGTGTGTGTGTGTGTGTGTGTGTGTGTGTGTGTGTGGATGGAGCGTGGAATTGGATCTCAATTTACTTAATAATATTAGCAACAAATATTGCGTTTTTCCCCTTAATGGCTCGTTTTGTAAACAATCAGACGGGGCTTGGAATAAGTGCCTCTTGTGTTTCTTTGTTTCCACTAAATAAATAAAAAAGTAGTAAGTACTCAACCAGATGAGCGTAAGCCTCTGTAGTGCATAAAACTATTTTCTAGATTCAAGTAGCAGGACAAAAAGCACATTCAATCACCACTCTTTGTATGTTACTGGAAACCTTATCAAAATGTAAATCGAGAATCACTTAACACAACCACGATTGATACACAACACTCACTATTAACAACACTGCCATAACTCACTCCACGACAAATTTCACAAAGCTAAGTTAAGGGCAAAGACAAAAGGATGGATTGGATGAAGACGTAATAGGAAAATAATGAAGAGGCGAATTAAAACTTCATTAGAGAGGTGGTAAGAAGAGCCTCGAGAACTTGATTCCACAGAGAAGGTTAAAGGTGATAGATGGACCAGTCAGGCCGACCGTCATCTGAACGGTCAGTTTCTCCGCTCTGCTGTGTGTCAATGCCCTTCAGTATTTTAAGCTTGTGAGTAACTACGACTGCCTTTAACACCCTCCTTCCCTATACCTAGACCTTCTTGCCTGTGTGAGGATGTAGATGTTAGCTACTCGAATACACAGCCGTAGAGAAGTGTTGTGTACTGCATTATATTTTTGCGTAGGACAACTTAAGTGAACTCAAATATACTACACGGCCACCAGAGGGAGACGAGACAGCTGTAGATATGAGAGTAAAAAGGTTGTGAAATAAAGTTAGTACGAGATTGGTTCAGTGACGTAACTCAAGGAAAAGATTTTGGGAAGCTCTTGTTTAGGAGTGGACTTGAAATGGTTGGTAATGTGTGTGTGTGTGTGTGTGTGTGTGTGTGTGTGTGTGTGTGTGTGTGTGTGTGTGTGTGTGTGTGTGTGTGTGTGTGTGTGTGTGTGTGTGTGTGTGTGTTTACAATAGTAATTTACGTACCTAAACATGGAAGATACATTAACTATATACGTTATTTATTTATTTTTTTCTTGAAAGCTTTTAAATGATGCATCGAAAGAACAACTAAGCAAACAACAACAACAACAACAACAACATAAACAACTAACAGTCACAACCATTAGCAAGACTTTAAAAAACGAGAATAAATAAGCGATTACTATCAACACTGAAACAAAAGCGAGGAGACCCATTATAAGATTGCCTCAGAATCACCCACACACACCCACACACACATACACACACACACACACAGACACACACACACACACACACACACACACACACACACACACACACACACACACACACGTAAAACATAAGAAATCCTTTGCAATAAAGAAATATTTCCAAACATTTATTTCCTTCAATGCATTTTCTCTTCTTTTGATGCATTTCCTTATGAAAAAAAAAGAGAAGAGAAGAGAAGAGAAGAGAAGAGAAGAGAAGAGAAAAGAAAAGAGAGAGAAAAAGAAGAAGAAGAAGAAGAAGAAGAAGAATATATAGTGCCGTGCAAGGGCGTGCATGTGTTTTGCAATGCACGGCTCGTCGAGTGTTTTTAATGGTAAAGGAACGATATGATCATCCTCTGCTCTTTCACTTCAGTCTTTCCAGCTTTACTTTTTCCGTTCTAATGCCACGATTCTCCCTCTATGTATTCCTCTTCATTATTTTATTTCTATTTAACTCTTGTGTCATATTTTTATATCACACAATCACAATCACTCATTATTAAACTGGTATATTATTTTTACTCCTATATCTATTGTGTTGGGTAGAAATAATATATAATTTAGGAATTACTGACAATTCGTTATTTTCAAATCCTTTTTTTTCTTGTTTACATATCACTCAATTTTCGCTTTGAACTATAATTTTCTCCCTCCCTTCCCTTTACACGACCTAACAAACATTATCAAACCAAGCTGTGAGTTTATCTAATATTTTCTTTCCACAACATTATATATATTTTATTTTTTCACGTGTCAGTCAGTCTTCAGCCCAAATGCACCCACCTTGAGGCTTCCATTATTTATTACATATGATACGAAATTGTTTTTTGTTTTGTTTTTGCAATAGTTTTATATTTTATTTAGTTATAGGTGATGATGTTGCTGTTTTTGCTGCTGCTGCTGCTACTATTACTACTACTACTACTACTACTACTACTACTACTACTACTACTACTACTACTTCTACTACCACCACTACTATTACTACTTCTACTACCACTACTACTATTACTACTACTACTACTACCATATATGACGAGAAAAAAGTATAAAAAAAAAGATCAATTCAACACAAACCATTTCAAATCCAAGACAATTGCCACGAATTCAGCCGCCAAACTGATGTCATAATGCACGATTAACATCCTTATCCAACTATTTTCTGAACAAATCACCGATGAAAAGCAATCAGCTGCACACTATACCATACAAAAAAACACAACTGGAAGGGAATGTAATCAACCATTTATGAGTTCTACTGGATACAAAAAAAAACACACACACACACACACACATACGCACACCTCCTCCCCACCACACCCCACCCCCCACCCAAACACACATAAACAAATATACACACACACACGCATGCATATTAACTGTCCACCACGTATACAATTCCCTTGCATCATCACACCTGCCAACCTAAGAGGTACCAACGTGGGCAGTGACGCAAGCATGTCGTCACTGGTAGCTGGCTGGCTGGTCGATGCAGAATGAGAGAGCGAGAGCGAGCGAGAGTGTGAGTAAGAGAGAAAGAGAGAGTAACCTTGCTCTCTCTCTCTCTCTCTCTCTCTCTCTCTCTCTCTCTCTCTCTCTCTCTCTCTCTCTCTCTCTCTCTCTCTCTCTCTCTCTCTCTCTCTCTCGCTCTCTATTCGTTTATTTCACATCCACTCGCAATCTTTCTCACTAATTGCTTACTTCATTCATCTTCCCCCGCTAAGGTCTGCCCTGCCTCCGCCTCTCTCTCTCCCCACAATGGTCGTCTCCTCGCATTTCACATTCACACCCGCGTGGACCAGTGCGTTCCAGCAGGATATTCACACCTTCCTCTTCCCCTTCCCTTCCCTTCCCTTTCTCCCTTCTCGATTCCCACCCACAATTTAGTACCCATTAACAAGCTCTGTATGTATTCTCAGCCTCTTGTCCTGTGAGGTGTAATAATGGTCTAATAGTATTACTTCTGTTATAATGTTGCTATTTTTATTCTCTTTCTTTTTCTCTCTGTGTGTGTGTGTAAGTTAATTAGGTTATTTTTTTTTATTATACATGTGGGTGTGTATGAAAGAAAATTTAGCTTGATGCTGGTGATGACATATGTAGATTTGCCCACGCATTTGTTTGTTTTCTCACACACACACACACACACACACACACACACACACACACACACACACACACACACACACACACACACACACACACACACACACGACGTCCAGTCAAGTCACGTTTACCTATGATCGTCAGGCAACAGAGACAGTCACGGCCAACACGCATCCTTGACCAAGGTTCTGTGGGGGCGGGGGTGACCTGCATTCTACACACGTTAAATTGCGTGTACGTGTCATGACGAGAGAGAGAGAGAGAGAGAGAGAGAGAGAGAGAGAGAGAGAGAGAGAGAGAGAGAGAGAGAGAGAGAGAGAGAGAGATATGGTGGTAGTTATAATGCAAGCGTGAAAATAAAGTATAGGTCTCTCTAATTTACGGTAAAGCAGTAGCTGTAAGGATTATGGTGGAACGTTGTTGAATCATAGCAGTGGTGACGTAACACTATGACGCACTGAATAACGCGTCACCCCCTCACCCTTAACCTTATGTACAGCAACCCTTCCAACGGTACAACACAACAGTTCACGTATATAAATGCTTTGCCGGGAAAATGATACTCGGAATGACGACACCAAACGATAGAAGAGGAGTAAAAATCGAGGTGATATTGTATTGTTTTCCTAGTACGATCTGGGAAAGTGTCATTATTTATCCTGGAATGACAAATATATATAGTTCAGGAAATATATGTACTGGAATTATATTATACGTTAATAAATATGCCCCCCTCTCCCCCCTCCCCCCCCCCAAGAGGAATATTTAACACAGGCACGTAATAAATGGTAAGGTGCAAGAGGCGGGTGAATAAATTGGCTAAACTTTGGCATTTCATGTTAATTTTGAGAAGCTTTGAATAGGCTGCATACTTTTGCCGGCAGAAATGAGAAAGTTTTAGCGTGAGTGAATAAGGAGAGGAAGGAAGGCCGCCCGTGGGTGGTGGTGGTGGTGGAAGCAGGGACGCAGAAATGGTGTGGTTCTTCGTGTTGACGTTCTTGGCGCGAAAATTCTCACAAATAATATAAGTAACGCCTCAAAATCTTAGTCTTATATCTTTCTCCTTTATTTTTCCCTATTCACAGCAGCGAGCGGAGTAAATATTGACACTGTAACACTGTCCGTTTCACCCTCATTCTACTTTCTCTGTTTATCTTACCAACATTCACTGCCTCCCGCACTCCCACACTCCCACACTCGTCTCACCACCTTCTTCCTCCCTCTCCCTCTCCCTCAAATCTTTCTTGGAATTTTCTCTTACCTTCCAAGAATCTAAACTTTACATCCTGACTTTCCCTAAATACTTTCTGTTTGTTTTTTTCTGTTTTCTAGCTTTAACGTGTTATGTATAGTTTTCGTGAAGGATCGATGAAGGAAGGAGGTACAAACGCATAGCACTTTCCGGGTAAATTATTCATCGTCACGTGTGGTGGTAGGCACGTGAGGACGGTGTGGTAGAAGGGAGTGTGGCTTTGTTGCTGCAGTAGAATAATCCGATTGAGGAGCGCACGTAATACCCCCCAAAAGTAGTTTACTCCTTATTTTAAAGATTATACAAAGGTTATTTTTATTCTAATATCTAATTCAGTTTCGTTATAGTACGTTTACCTTTCCTCTGTTACCCCTCAACCCCCCTTTATCTTTCTCCGTTTCCTTCCTTCTCTCTCCCTCTCCACCTTCATCCCTCCCTGCGACACACAGACACACACACACACACACACACACACACACACACACACCCACACCCACACCCACACACACACACACACACACACACACCTATTCTCCTCTTCTTCACGCATGCACAGTAATAATTTCGAAGTATTTTTAGGCTGATTTTGAACATTAAATGAAATTGGGTATATATAGCCCGTAGAGTTTCACATAACATAAGTCTCTCTCTCTCTCTCTCTCTCTCTCTCTCTCTCTCTCTCTCTCTCTCTCTCTCTCTCTCTCTCTCTCTCTCTCTCTCTCTCTCTCTCTCTCTCTCTCTCTCTCTCTCTCTCTCTCTCTCTCTCTCTCTCTCTCTCTCTCTCTCTCTCTTTCCAGTTTCCAGGTAGCTGCCTCGCCTCGCCTCTTTGGGAGTATTATTTCCAAGCGTACGACCGTGACGACGCTGGGAAATTAACTAGACACTAGGGACTCACTTCCCAGCGCGGGCGAAGGCTGGCTGTTGTTCATAAGTCACGAGAAACAATAACTATCAAGGTTACATTCTTGCCACACTTTCTTATTGCTGGTGCTGCATTTTAACACGGTACTGCTAAACCACTGGAATATTTATTACTTACTCTCACTGCACAATGGCTGACACGAAGATATTACTACACTAGACTTACATGTTATAAAAATAGACTGACTTTGTACCTAACTTGATGGAAAGACGGTGTGGAAAAGAGTCACTGTACTGAAAAATAGTATATTATGTCAAGAAAGGAAAACTATATTATTTTACTGAAGAAGGAAGAGCAGGATTCCATTTTTATTTTTATGATATTGTGTATATTGAATAAACATTTTTTTTAAAGTGTGGAGGTACAAAATTGAATACACGGATGTAGCATTGGTGAAGTGAGCACATCTGTCCTTCTTGCTCTGAGACACGTGGTTCAGGTAAACAAACCTTGGCTATTTTCCTTCTTCTTTTGTCCCTCTTGTTCCTACTCTCTTTTTTATCTTACAATTCTTTACATTTTTCTTATTTCTATATTCTAATGCGGTTTTTTTTATTTCAAATGTGTGTTGATTTTTTTTTCCCCTCTCTCTCTCTCTCTCTCTCTCTCTCTCTCTCTCTCTCTCTCTCTCTCTCTCTCTCTCTCTCTCTCTCTCTCTCTCTCTCTCTCTCTCTCTCATTCAGCACGTGAGTTTGAAGAATACACTCGGTAATTGCCAATTACCGAGTGAAATGGAATTGTGTCATGTATGTTCAAAGAAAATCTATACTTAATGAATAACAGTTATCTAAATATACAATGAGTAATTCAATACCCATTATTATTGCTATTATTATTATTATTATTATTATTATTATCAGTAGTAGTAGTAGTAGTAGTAGTAGTATTGTTGTTGTTATTATTGTTATTATTATTATTACTATTATTATTATCATTGTTGTCATCACTATTACGTTACTAATACGACCAATAATAATAATAATAATAATAATAATAATAATAATAATAATAACAATAACAATAACAATAACAATATCACAGTTTAGCATGAATTCAAACCAGTCAGTACCTCACAGAAACTAAACTAAACAATCTACAAAGAAACATCAAATTAGCCAATGTATTTAACTCAGATATTTTGGGACGAGGTTCAAGGTAAAGAAGCAGCCTGTAGCAGCGGCATCATTTCACATGTACAAGTGGAGTGGGAAGGAATCATCCCCACTTTACACAACACTTGGATATACACGGATCATACTAGATTACTTAATACACTTTGAGTCAAAACCATTAAGCCTTGAAACCATAAGCTGAAAGTTGATTCGCAAAATTCATACATAAGTTCTTCTGAATAAGTGAAACCTCTCTGCTTGCGTTCCATTTGTTCATTCTGTTCATTTAAGTATTGAAGGAAAATTTTATACGTTTCGAAAAATTAGTTAAATCTGAAGAAAAAAGAACGTCCAATGGCTATTTTGTAATGATCTAAAAGTTATGATATAGTTCTTTGCCTACAATTTGGTTATAAAAAGACGCTTTACATTCAACTGTTAACAGGACAACAGAATGTATCGCCAGAACTGAGTGATAAAGGAGAGTCAGTGGTTACAGAGAGATTAACAAACATAAGCCAAGGTTCAGAGTAGGAAAAAATAAACCGTCAGAAAAGTTGGGTTGATCCAAAGAAGATTATCTTGTCACCTCGTCACATAAACACAATAATTCATGAAACAATTTGTCAAAGCATTACCTGAAACTGGAGACTGTTTCAAGTATGTCTGCAGGGAAATCCTGAAGCTTTCAAACACTGAGATGAAAGAGACGATTTTCGTAAACCCTCACACAAAACTATCCGCAAAAGAACCGGTTTTAAGGACAATAACTGATGTAAATTGAACCATCTGTAGAATTGTTGTCTACGTTTTTCTGACAATGAATATCCTTGATTTCAAAAATAATTTGTACGATAAGTTAGAATACAAGATCAATCGAATTTTGGTTTTCCTGAAGGCATGACCGCAAGTAAGGGTCTCCTGTATATGTAGCAGCTTTCTCTCTCTCTCTCTCTCTCTCTCTCTCTCTCTCTCTCTCTCTCTCTCTCTCTCTCTCTCTCTCTCTCTCTCTCTCTCTCTCTCTCTCTCTCTCTCTCTCTCTCCCTTCCCTCGCTTCCTCACTCCTTCATTCCCTCCTTCCCTCATCTGAGCAAAGCATCCTCTTCCCCCAGCCATCCAGCCGCCTCCATCCAGCCCATCAACTCAATTTTTTTATGAATTTTTGGGTACACCTTAAAGTTATCCAAACTATATAGCGTTGCAAAGTTATTATCCTCCCAGTGTGTGTGTGTGTGTGTGTGTGTGTGTGTGTGTGTGTGTGTGTGTGTGTGTGTGTGTGTGTGTGTGTGTGTGTGTGTGTGTGTGTGTGTTACCATGTATGTATGTATGTATGAGTGACTGCGCTAAAGAAAGAACGCACGCAACTTTATTTCATTTCATTTGCATCGACCGCTAACTCTTTCAATTAGTCATAGTCACGTACGTTCCAGGAAGACCCAGCGTTGTGTGGATGAATACCAATACGTCTTAGAGGCAAGTACTACATACGCGAGAAAACAATGTAATACGACCAGTGAGGTGCTATCATACGAAACACACTTGCTTCCACCTTAGGACACACACAAAAACATTTAAACACCTGTTCTTAGACCCACCTCCGTCTCACAAACTCAAAAAAAGCCTAATACTAAATACATAAAACCGAAATTTTAACTTCCATTTCATCCTTGACACAAAAAAAAAAAGCACTAAGGTAAATAATTGAAGAAAAAAACAACTAAATCGTTACTTATCTAATCCAAGTCTTCTTTTTCGAGGCAGAGGAAGGAAGGAAGGAAGGAAGGAATAAAAGAGAGAGAGAAAGTGAGTGAGAGAGAAGAAGAAAAAAAAAAGTTAATCTCATCACAGGATCTGCCTCGCTTGGTCTGCATTTCACAACTGATTAAGTGGCGTCTGTGTGATGCTGTCCAAGGATAAAACTTAAAAATTGGATCGTTTTCCGAGTCAGCGTCGTCTCACACACTTCCACTTCCGGTGATTTTATTGAGAAGAGAAATATAAACGAAAGTGAGCGAGAGAGAGAGAGAGAGAAGACAAAGACAGATGGATAAAGATACACACACACACACACACACACACACACACACACACACACACACACACACACACACATATCTTAACGAGCAGTATACGGTTATTAACGATATCCTGGTTATTAATGACAACTTACAGCTCCATTAAATATTACAAAGAGCTTTATGTCTGTTTACTGGATGATACGATAACATACAATAACTTTGGTGTTAAATTACATATGAAATTAATACATACATATACAAAACTACATTCTATGCGATTAGGAACCCGATATCAGCACAGAATACCATATGAAACTGTTACTTTTTTTTATTTTGCAATGTTTAGGAAATAGAATACATATTATATTCATTAATTACGGATTCGATGACATAATAATAAATAAATCATCCCCTTTAAACTAAAATCACAATACTAATAAATAGAAATAAAATGAGAAAAGGTTATATCCTTCAAAAAAACAAAAACAAAATTCCATATGTAAGCAAATAATAAAAAAAATTAATTAATTCCTTAGTTCATAAACCAAAAAAATTTATTACGTCATTATGGATTCAATAATACGTTTACAATTCTTACATAAATAAAAAAAATACTTCATAAGGCGGATATGAAACTATTTTTGTACCGGAAGGATGGAGTTTGTTTGACCTACTTAGCTTTGGCAGACGGAAAAACAAATAGATTACGCCTACATAAGAATTCTCATTGCTATAAAAATAAAACATATATTTCTGGCAAACTTTCATCACGGTTAGGTAATTGTCAACGTCATTCTATACATCTATTTACATCCGTGTGTCTATCTATATTCATGTGTGTGTTTCATTCTCTCTGAAGAAGGGTCTGTCGAAACATGAGAGAAAATATAGTAGTACTGCTACATCCTGGATTTCCTTCCCCAGTTCATCCATCAATACATATATACACTGCACAAAGAGGTTACATATCTAGGTGCAAAGACCACTGGAAGCACTGGAAACGTGAAAGGGAATTCTTCAAAGCACGAACTAGATGAAGCCACGGTAAAAATGTCAAAAAAAGAGCTTCACTGTAAAGGGAGAGAGAGAGAGAGAGAGAGAGAGAGAGAGAGAGAGAGAGAGAGAGAGAGAGAGAGAGAGAGAGAGAGAGAGAGAGAGAGAGAGAGAGAGAGAGAGGTCGAAAGGATCCAGGTGACAACCAACCCTGTTATACGGATGAAAGACACCTGTGCAGCGTGGCAAGGAGAGTGCAGGTGGGATGCTGAGGAACGACATCTAATGCAGGAAAGACATGGTAAAGAAATGGGAAAGACGTAGTGTTTGCCAGACGTGTGGCAGCAGAAGAGGAGACAGTGTTGACATGGTAAGGTAAATTAGAAGGAATAGAAACCACAATTGCTTGGAATGTAATTTACTCAACCGCTAATTACTGAAAAAACACACTTGAGAAAGCAAGTTTTTATAAAGGCATCTGAGAAAGAATATGGAAAGTTGATGCAAAGACTCAATTGGATCAAAGACTTTATGTTTCAGGGTTGGATTCCTTTTGATATGAATGTCAGTTATAATGTCAAAGGCAATAACCAACGTATTGGACGCCAGCATTTGACTCTCGTATGAATGTTACTGAGGCACCATTTAACAAGGCAATCCATCTCTACTGATACGTGTTTTCAATTAATCTCTTGATCACACTCCTTATCGTGCTTAGGACCGAAATTTTTCCTAATATATTTTTCTATCCATCTATCTATAAACATACATATAATATTCTTTAATTTTCTTTCCTTTCCATGCCCTTTCAACCTATTTCCTTCTCGTTGAACCGTTTGCTCCTTTCCTACCATCCTCACACTCCCTGGCCTCACTCGTTTTCCTTTCCAAGAGTCCTTCAGCTTTAGGTGAAAGGTTTAAGGACGCTGTGAGCCGCCGTAGGACTCAATGGGGCTTTCACATCCTTCAGAAAAGCCATTTTTAATTTGTTCTATGTTATCAAGTAGTATTTTGAATAACCATTTCCTGATATGCAGTTATTGTGTTTCTTACATTCCCTTCCCAGTAACCCCATCCTTATCTACTCTATCTATAAGCTATATAACACACACACACACGCACACACACACACACACACACACACGTTTGTTACCAGGCGTGTTGCAAAAGACTGAATCATGCAGAGAACAAAACAAAAGAAGACAGAACCTTGACACTTCCTTTATGACCCCCAAGAAGGAGAAAGAAAAAAGGTGAACAAAGAGCGGAAGAGGAAGAGGAAGAAAAGGAGGAGGGAACGACATAATAAAAAAAACATATTAAAAGAAGTAAGCATCACACAACCCGTAATGTTGAGGGTGCTTACTGTAGCTCCGTCCTACTCCCTCCCTTCACCCCCTGCGACCGATCAATGACCTTCATCCCCGACCTTGGCCTCGCCCTTCGAGACCACCCGCTGCTCAGTCTGGGTCGCGAGGCCCCACATCTGGCACCTCAAACAAGTACTCCATGACTCCGCTTCGTCCCCTTCACCCTTTGCCTCCACCCACTTCACTCCACACATATTATACAATACTACTCCTCTTTGTTTAATCTTATACTGTCTCACTCCCCGACTTTCCCGCCTTTTCTAATGCATATAAGTTACATCTTCCTTCCCTTTATCTAAATAGTTACTCAATCACCGCATGTTTTCTCATATACTTTGATTTTTTTTTTCTTTGTCTATAACTCCTTGGATCTCAAAATCTTTCTTCTATTGAGTTATCTCCCTCTCTCTCTCTTTCTTTCTTCCTCTTTCTCTCTCTCACAGCAGGGATATTCTGGTGTGTTCCCATCCTCGTATATCCATCCTTCCACTCACTTGGATATACATTCACACCTTTCCTGTATGCCGCGTGGACGGTATGTTTCCCCTTCACTGCCTCTCTATTCATGTTCCTCACTAGTAACTGTCTCCTCCCCTTCCCTCACCGCTCCTCTCACTGTCTCCTTCCATCCCCTCCTCCTCCTCTACATCATCGCTCCTCTTCATCTCCGTCGCCCTTCGCTCCACGCATGAAAAGCTAAAACAAATATACTGTCTAACTCTTAGGTGACGTGCAAAAGAAAAATCACATTGCATAAAATAAAATAAGATAAAATGTGGATTCAAGAGTGGAAGAAACGATGAAATATACAAGAGAGGAAGAAAGACTGCATGAATGAAGAGCGAGCGAGCGAGCGAGAGAGAGAGAGAGAGAGAGAGAGAGAGAGAGAGAGAGAGAGAGAGAGAGAGAGAGAGAGAGAGAGAGAGAGAAAGAGAGAGATACACAAATACATTGACCTTTTTCATTTATAGCCGAGCCCATCTTCCTTGGTTGCTCTTCCATTATTCCTCCAACTCCTCGCCTCACCTCGCTCTGTAAGACACTACCAGGTTGTGTTAAAAGATATATATACGCCAGGAAAATTAATAACTCATCGGTGAATTTTACAATGCAAGCAAAAAAAAATGACTAACGAACATACAACAATGGCGCCGTGGGATGTAAAGGCAAAATAAAAAAAAAAAGCGACGAGAATAATAATAATAACAAAGAAGAGAAAGGAAAAACATCGACAACTAGAACCAGACGAGGAAAAGAGTCAAACGGGAAAAATGTAGGAAGGTGAAGGTAGTAAATGGAAATAGAAGTCAAAGCTGCTTCACTAACACTGCCTAGCAAATATTACCCGTGATGAAATAGACATATATTATTCAGCGTCGGTGCAATGAAAAGAAATCATTTGTGTGGAAACAGTAAAAAAAAAAGTAATAATAATAATAAATGAATAAATAAAAAAAAAAACAGGAAAGGGCACATTACACTCACACACACACACACACACACACACACACACACACACACACACACACACACACACACACACACACACACACACACACATGGAATTGAATCTACATAATTACGTATATAATATGGGTTGGTTTACGTAGGAATTGGAGTGATGGCAAAATTCAAGGTATACATAAATTGGAACCTCACATACTACTACTCCTACTACTACCACCACCACTACTACTACTACTACTACCACCACCACCACCACCATCGCACAAATACAAAGGCATGGAATTGTATAACTAAAGATAGAGCACCTTCCCACTTCCTCCATTCCCCTCCCCGGCCTCGCTTCCCTCATATCGTAGTCATAACAGCCTTCACCATAACGGTTATTGCTGTTTATGACGGCTTTTAATACTTACGTAAGCTTTTCAAGGCGAGGCATTTTAGCGGCTCCTTTATTTTGAGCACATTAACCTTTTACATAGAAGGAAGCGTGTACAACATACCTGAAAAAGAAAATGTAATGAGTTATTATTATTGTCCTTGTACACTATTGGACTTTATGTAATGTGAAAATGACTTAAATTCATACTTAATATATGTAATTAATCATGAACAAGTTAACTCTATTATTAAGGGTGATTATGTACACTATTGTTATGTTAAGTTAATATCTTTCATTATATTCGTAAACTAACATTTTCTCTTTTCTCTGTTTTTCCTTTTTCCTACGTTTTTACATACGTTAATCTAATTTTCCTAACTTTGTGGAGGTAGATGTATCCCTCCATCATCGCCTTCACCCTCACACAACAGGATCAAACTCGCCCACTCAGCGCCACACGCCGAGAACCACGCAGGAAATATTCAGTGGCTAAACACGCCAGCCACTTACAAGACTCACTCCCGCCGCGCCTTGCTCTGGGCATCTCCACACAACACGAGCTCTTTACCAGCCTCACCACCTCACTCTAATGCCTCACTACAGACTCCAAATGAAATACTGACTTTATCATATCTTTAAATCACTTCGGAAGATATAGATTCACTACATATGTGTTAAAAAAAAATATTGCCATTTTTTTCTTTCCTATATGACAAGATGTGTGTTGGTGTGATGGAGAGAAGCCGACTTGGGGTGATCTTGCTGGTAGTGGTGGCTAACTAAAGAGATGCGACAGGAAGGGAGCCAGTCCATGAGCTCTCTCTCTCTCTCTCTCTCTCTCTCTCTCTCTCTCTCTCTCTCTCTCTCTCTCTCTCTCTCTCTCTCTCTCTCTCTCTCTCTCTCTCTCTCTCTCTCTCTCTCTCTCTCTCTCTCTCTCTCCCCTAAGGTACATTATCACCTTTCTCAGCCTAACTTTAGTCGTCATTTCTCGTTCAAGATAATAACACACACACACACACACACACACACACACACACACACACACACACACACACACACACTAAGTACAATTTATAAGATGGTTCGAGGACTAAGTTTTTATATTACTTAAACATTCGAGAGAAAGAATAACACAGAGAGAGAAAGAGTGAAAGAGAGAGAGAATAAAAAAAAGAGCAAAAGGGAGAGAAGAAAAAATATAACAAGTAAGATATACTCACAAAAACGAACGCTTCATAAAACTCAGATCAACATAAAAAGAAGAAAAATGCAACACAATGGTGACAGACAGACAGACAGACAGACAGACAGACAGACAGACAACAATGACACTTTATTACACTGCCATTGCCGGTTGTAAAATATGAAAGGTAGTTACTTTACGTTGAAAAGTGCTTCCTTCTGTGTATATAAAAAATAATAATATGGTACACGGATGTTAAAATGTTTTACTACCACCTCCACCTCCTCCTCCTCCTCCTCCTCTTCTTCGTCCTCCTTCTCCTTCTCCTCCTCCTCCTCCTCCTCCTCCTCCTCCTCTTCTTCTTCCTCCTCCTCCTCCTCCTTCACTTCCTGATTCGTCTTTCATCTCCTTCATATGCTCTTCCTCTCATTCCTTTTAATCCCTTCTCCTCTGACTTATTTTTTTCTCGCATTTCACTCTCTTTCAAACATTTTTATTCATTTTTCACTCGATTATTATTTGAATTGGTTGAAGAGCAAATGATTATCTCAACTAAAGGATCTGAAAGAAGTTGGCCTTGAGTATGATAAGTGTAGCAAGAAACACAGGAGTAGAGACCATGAAGAAGGGACAGCACGAGTGTAATTAAACATCTATCTCGAGGATCATGCGCTGGACTCGTGTTTCCCAGCCACTACCCTCCCGGAGATAGCTTAGAGTTTATATAAAGACTGTTCTAAGGTAAGGATATAACGTTTCACACATCAAACATCTTATCTTCTTGCTGAAGGAGGATAATAAGTGCTCGGCTCATCAGTGAAAACTTTGCATATTTGAGTGGGGTGCGAACCTCCGCTCAGCAAGTGACAAACAAGGACATTAACACTTAGCTAGCGATGGCATGTGTGTGTGTGTGTGTGTGTGTGTGTGTGTGTGTGTGTGTGTGTGTGTGTGTGTGTGTGTGTGTGTGTGTGTGTGTGTGTGTGTGTGTGTGCGTGTGTGTGTGTGTAAGTGTGTGTGTGAATTTTCGTGGGAGAAAAAACTCTACGGTTATAGCGAGACTAATTTCATTTACACTCGCTGTAACAAGGCAAACTAAGCGAATCCTTAACATCAAACAATTTTTATTAAAGTATTAGAATCTCTCTCTCTCTCTCTCTCTCTCTCTCTCTCTCTCTCTCTCTCTCTCTCTCTCTCTCTCTCTCTCTCTCTCTCTCTCTCTCTCTCTCTCTCTCTCTCTCTCTCTCTCTCTCTCTCTCTCTCTTCTCTCTAATACAGAATTCCCCTTTACACGTTTCCAAGAAGTTCCCTTTATGTTACGATGCCAAGGAAGAAATACATCGTAACATTCATTAAATCAGATCAGTGAGTGTATTCTTATACCATATGACGGGTGTGAAAATAATAGTAGAGTTCTTAGTAGTAATGAACCTTAGTAATGAAGGACTTACAAAGCAGAGGTGAGCTTAGAGATAGATTTCTTTCTTCTTTTTTTTTGGGGCGTGTGGAGGGAGTGAGTGAGAAAGAGAAAAAAAAATCGACAGACAGACATACACAAATAAACACACACTAACATAAACACAACCAACACACACACATACATACATACACAGAGAGAAAGATATATATAAAAAAAAACACACTTATAGATTGATAGATAAGAGATAAACAGACAGACAAAACAAATATACAAACACAAAAATTTTAACATTATAAAGTGGAGAATATAAGATCAAAAAAGAGCAGAGGAAGGAAAAGAGAAAGAGAAAGAGTGAGAGAGAAAGAGAGAGCAAGGCGAGTTCCTTAATTTGTCCAACACTCGACTCAGTTGAAGAGCTCACAACACCACTCATCTCAGCCTCTTGTCCTGATCTTGGTGACTAATTTTCTCCCTATCCATCATGCCTTCATTACTGCTAACGACATCCCAGCGCGTACGAAACTCCTTCACCACGTTTTTCTTCTCTCTTCCTCTTCCACTTTTACGACTGCAAGTGTAGGTAGATATAGCAACATAATCTTTCTCTTTTAGTATTCATCTCAACGAATTTTTTTTCCTTCTGCAAATTATCTCTCTCTCTCTCTCTCTCTCTCTCTCTCTCTCTCTCTCTCTCTCTCTCTCTCTCTCTCTCTCTCTCTCTCTCTCTCTCTCTCTCTCTCTCTCTCTCTCTCTCTCTCTCTCTCTTAGTGTTTCCTTTATAAATTTCCTTTTTACGAATTCTTCCGCCTCCTCTTGACAAAAATTCTTATCTCTTAATCATTACCTCGTTCTTACCTAAGTTTTTTTTTCTTCTTCTTCTTTTTTTTTTGGTCTTATCTTCTTTTTATTTTTTTCCACACTATCAAGACGTCTTCCTGCATTACTTTGCCTGTCTTTAAACTTTTAACTTTTTTTTTTTCTTTCTTTCTTTCTTTCTTTTATGTTCAAGATTGATTATATATATACACTTTTTTTTTTTTTGTGTGTGTGTGTGTGTGTCTATCTATCTTTACTTTCATCTCTTCTCCTCTTCCTCCTCCTCCTCCTCCTCCGCCTCCGCCTCCGCCTCCGCCTCCTCCTCCTCCTCCTCCTCCTCCTCCTCCTCCTCCTCCTCTTCCTCTTCCTCCTTTATCTTCTGTTTTATTCTTAACTTTATTTTCCTTGGCCTCAATTCAACTGTTTTACCATTATTATTTTTCTCTTTCTCCAAATAAACTCCGCAGAAAGGAAAGCTAATTGAGTTTGTTATATCTCTTGCTTTTCTCACACGCTTGTCAATAATTAGTAACATTCCTGATTTCTGACACTACTGATAATGTATATATTGAGAACCTTCCTATTATCTTATTACTATTTTGCGTGTTATCGTATGTCTGTCTATCTGTCTGTCTGTCTGTCTATCTGTATGTCTGTTTGTCTGTCTGTCTGTTTTCAATCTTACCTATGTGTCTGTGAATTCTTTTTTTCTTTTCTACCGTGTTGTTAGTGCTTATTAGTGACTTATACGTGTTTAAATAAGAGTAAGTAATAAAAAGTTTCCACGAATACCAAAAAAAATGTTGATTGATACATAAAATGACCATGTAAATAAAAAGGTTTAGAAGTAGGAGGTAATATTTAGGGATCCAGAAAGTGTTACAAAAATGGAAAGACAGGGAAGAGGTACAGTGAAGAGAATGGACAGTGGGGAAAAAAGAAAGGAGAGGGGAAAAGAGGCAGGAAAAGATGAATAAAACAAGAGAGAGAGGGTGAGGTTAGGCTACTCGTCAACACTTCGAGTAATGATAAACAAATAAAGGACTCAAGGTGTCAAGATATCCATCCAGGCAACCGGATCTTTACTACTCTCTCTCTCTCTCTCTCTCTCTCTCTCTCTCTCTCTCTCT
>JAPQNM010000003.1:5215632-5223132 GCA_029783475.1 Metacarcinus magister | reverse complement strand
CAAAGAGCTTAATTAAAGTTGACGGAAACAAGAGTCAAAAAACAATACACTCAAACATTAGTGTCGCAGAGGAATAGACTGTAACTGTAAAATACTGACGATACAGTTTAGAACCAACAATTTCAAGGCCTTTCCCTCGATGCCAATAACGAGCAATACGTGACAGGATAAAAAAAAAAGGGTGAAAAGAGGGAACAAGAAAAAAAGAAAGAGGAAAAAAAGTAAGGTAGGTTGGAGATCGTTGGTAAATAAGAGTAGGAAAAACTGGTTAGTCTGGAAGCTTTGGCGGCGTAGAAAGCTACCATTTTCCTCTTGGCTGTGTCGTAAAAAAGGACCTTAAAATTTGCAGTAAAATTCTCAAGGAGCAGCTGGTGAGGGACGGAGGTGTGACGCTGAAGAGGGAGAGTGCAAGTGACAGGTGTGTGTATGTGTATGTGTGTGTGTGTGTGTGTGTGTGTGTGTGTGTGTGTGTGTGTGTGTGTGTGTGTGTGTGTGTGTGTGTAACATCACGATATTATTAAAACTCATCCTTGCATACAGTCATTCGCTTTTAGGTGCAAAATTTGTGTTGGAAGGCAGTATAGTGTGGGTTCTAATCCTTCCTTTTCCTACCTGCCATTACACTTTTCTCAGGATATCTAGACTAACCACATTTCCTCCACAGAGCAAAAAATAAAAAAACCTAGACATCACCAACCTAACCTAATCTGAAACCCACAAGAAAACCCCTAAGCTGCGGATATTCAAACACATCAATATTAAGAAAAGAAAAAAAACTTGAAATGTGACACTGGAAAAGAGCCACACTAAACCTTCCTTCACTACCTCTTACATCACCTTGGGAAAAGAAAGCTGCAGGATTCTACTCTAAGTTAAAGCTGACGTGGTAAAAAGTGCCGGGGCTCAGACAGTCTTGAGTCTTAGCAACGAAAACCCTCCCGTGCCGTTTCTCTTGCTTGCCTATCTGGATTCCTCTCTAAGCCTTGATACGAGGAGGCTGTTTTAGGAGTGCGGGAGGAGGTGCTGTGTGAAGCTCCACCCAGGGTATAAGTATCTCGTTCCCGCAGACTCTCGCTTTGCTACTGCTCTCATTTCCTTTCTTCCTCTCATCATCCCATTTGAGTTAGATCGGGTTACTGTCATCCCAGGAATCCGATGGTGTGCCATATGCAGTAAAGATGTAAGTGTGTGTGTGTGTGTGTGTGTGTGTGTGTGTGTGTGTGTGTGTGTGTGTGTGTGTGTGTGTGTGTGTGTGTGTGTGGTTATTATTACTATCATTATTATCATCATTATTATTATTATTATTATTATTATTATTATTGTAACCTTAGTAGTAGTAGTAGTAGTAGTAGTAGTAGTAGTAGTAGTAGTAGTAGTAGTAGTAGTAGTAGTAGTAGTAGTAGTAGTAGTAGTAGCAGTAGCAGTAGCAGTAGCAGTAGCAGTAGCAGTAGTAGTAGTAGTAATAACAGTAGTAATATAAGTACTCCCTGGAATATAGGAGTTTTGAATATTTCCTTTGGTGTCGAAAAAGGCGACTCAAAATGCTAAGGGATAAAGTCCAGAATTCTCATACATTTTACTTATATTCTCACAACGTATATAGGAGCCATTTTGTTCATTTTCCTTATTTTTTCTTCTTACATGTTACATCGAAACTGATCCTTCACCAATCCTTAATAGTCTAATTACCAAGCCATACTGTCCTTTATATCTTCCCTTCAGTTCATTAATTCCCTTCAAGCTCCCTCACACTCTTCACACAGTCCTCATAACATACATAACTCATTTCACGTCCTCACAGCTACCTTAGTTAACTCACACATCCTTAGCATCTTCTTTACTATCCCATCTTAGCTCCCCATCAAGCCCCACCGTAAGCCAGCCCTTCAGTCCTTTACAGTCTCTTATTCACCTCAGCGGTTCCTTCAAAGCCATCTAAGCCTCCACAGGCCACTTGCTTCCCTTGCCCCAGTTTCCAGTTCAAGACTCCCGGTAAGAGTGTTTGCCCAAAGCATTACAAGGGGACGGTTTAGAACTTATTGGGTCTCCACCTCCCTCTTTTTCCTCCTAAGCTTCCCTTACTTCTTCATTTTCTCACATTTTTAGCTTCTTATTCTGTCCACTTCCCGTTTTATTTTGTATATTGATATCATTCTTTATCTTCGTCTCTTCCTTTGTATCTTCATCTACCTGTCTATCTATCTATCTATCTATCTATCTATCTATCTTTCTGTTCTTTCTTCTTTGTTCCCACCATCCCTATTCCCTGCCTTCCTTCCTTCCTTCCGTCTCTCCTTTACGCTTCCCTCGAGTCAGTGAGTGTAATCTATATGTATGTTTCTGGCTTTCTTACCCTCGCCTCCCACCTGTTCATCCTCCGCCCAGGTAAAGCAAGTGTGTATATATATTTCAGGGTCTGCAGTGCGGTAAAATGTTGCTCTTTCTCTGTTACAAAAAGTTCGTTTCTCTGCAAAATTTTGCGTCATATTATATGTTAAATGCTGTTCATGTTATGCACTAAAAAAATGAGAACTTTCGCAAAACTACACTTTAGAATTTTTAAATTAATATAAATATGTCAAAGTCAAAAGCTTCCTTTCGAAATAAATAAATTATCATAAACAAAAATAGAGAATCATTATTTATCGCCACTGTGTTTCCAGCGAAAAAATAAATAAATAACAATATAACGTTATACCTCAATCTTGGATGTGAATTGATGCTGTCAATACTTATTACTAGAACGCGATACTGAGATGAAGGAACAAATAAGGAATGAGAGGCCAGAGGAGTCACCGCTAAGAGAATAACACATTCCAGCGAACACACCGCTGGAACGGAACACTAAATGGGAAATGAGGAACAGGACGAAACACTCAATAGAGAATACAACAACACTGCAGCCATCTTGCGGCAAACAGAAAACGGAAGGAAGAAACAAAACAGAAGACAACACAAATGCGCATGAATATAGACTTACTGTCACTCTTCTTTATATAAAAACGGATAAAAGATAAGACAAACAGGAACTTTAGGAAATTTTAATAATAATAAAGCTCACTCTTGTTGGACTTCAAGCGACAGGTAAGTGTAAGAGACAGAGGAAAAAAGACCAAGTGAAAGTGTGGAAATAATGAGTTTAATACAGTAAATATATGAACTTATAATAAGATGAAGATATAATGCAAAACGGCGGATCTTTTTTTTTATTTAGTCTTTCCTTGTCATCGTTTCTGTCTCTCTTTCTTTCTCTCTCTCTCTCTCTTTCTTCATTTTTCTCTATCTGGTCAATCAATAAACAGAATCCTATTACTATTTCACTATTCAATTCATACACTAAATTTTGTATACAAGACTTTCACGTATGTATTAATTAATCATTCATCTACGTGAATGCAATATATCTGCGTAAGAGTTAGTGTGTTCAGTTCAAAATTCAAACATTTTATATTTGTGTATAATTTGTAGTTTGTATGTCTGTAAAGTTTGCGGGATCAAAAAGCCAGTAGTTGTTTTATGTTTTCTGTGCGTGTGCGTGTGCGTGTGCGTGTGTGTGTGTGTGTGTGTGTGTGTGTGTGTGTGTACCTGCCAATAAGTCCATTGTATATAAATAGCCAATTAACACACATGCACCTCAGTCATTAACCCTTGAAGCACCATCATTCCTTATACTTAATCACTGCCTCTCAAAATATCACCATAATACCAAGCGAAAAAAAATATATTATACCGTAGCAAGGATTCTAGAAACGCTTCGTAAACATGCTGCTATTTGTGAACATTTTACTGATACTGATTTATGTGGATTAGTTGTGAAGGAAATACAAAACCTGATTTATTTATTTTTTCTAACGCTAGACAGGTTGGAAAAATTTCGAGACCAGCTTCGTACCATGAATTAAAACAGTGATTCATTTACCATGGTTCAGGAATAAAATCTGACATCTAAGTCACTACTAATACACCGGATGGATAAGATAATACAATACTACAAAACAGTACAGTACAAAGTGGAGTCACAATTATAAAACAATGAAGAAGAGTGATTAATAGTTATTGACAGACATAACGATTACACTTGAACGACTCGACGATGTTCCTACTTCATCAACATCCCTTTAATTACGCGCCAAAATACACCTGTCTGGCCCATCTCGTCTCATTCCACCTCACCTGTGTTATCTTATCTTCTCTTCTCTACCTGTCTCTCCCTTACCTTACCTTCCTTTTCCCATGCATCCATCTCACACAATTCCTCGTTTATCGCTCATTTACGATACTCAATACTCCAACATTCCCACATTTCCTCACTCCCTCCAAGATCATTTCACTCCTTGTTGCATCCCTTCATCCATCCTTCACAACCTCATTTGTCCCTCCATCCCTACATCACTCCCACTTATTCACTCAATCCCTCAGTCACCGCCATCCACATCAACATTCCCACTGCCCCACAAACACACACACAAACACACACACACACACACACACACTCTGCACGCAGCTCTCATCGCAACGACGCATCTGTACCCAAACCAAACCTGATTAACTCAATATTCCGAACATGAGCTAAGCACCAAAGCCTTCCCCCTTACCCTACCTCTGCCCATCCCAGCCCCACACAGGCAGGTAAAGGCAGGTAGGTAGGCAACTAGGCAGACAGACAGACAGGTAGGTAGGTAGGTAGGTAGGTAGGTAGGTAGGTAGGTAGGTAAGTAAGTAGGCAAGCAGGAAGATTGTAATGTAAGAACAGACAAACACTAGTAATAATAATAATTTTGAAGACATAAGAAGTTTAACGTCAGATTATGAGAAAATAGTGAGGCCGAAATGTATGTGTGTGTCTGTCTCTCTGTCTCTCTCTCTCTCTCTCTCTCTCTCTCTCTCTCTCTCTCTCTCTCTCTCTCTCTCTCTCTCTCTCTCTCTCTCTCTCATCGTTAATTCTCAAGTCACATTCTTTCCTAATTGTTAGCCTATAAAGTTATCATTTTCCTCATTATCGTTGCCACAAGTTATCATCGTCACTGTGTTTTCTTTCTTTTTATCCTCCTCCTCCTCCTCCTCCTCCTCCTCCTCCTCCTCCTCCTCCTCCTCCTCCTCCTCCTCCTCTTCCTCCTCCTCCTCGTTCCTTTCGCCTCGAGGTCCTTACGCTAGAGGGAGCAAGAAGAGGAGGAAGAGGAGGAGCCCTTCCTTCTAACCCTCCTCTTTCTTGCATCATCAAAACTTAATACTTTACAAGGATGCTCTACGGGCGGGGGCAGGGCGGGGCAGGGCGGGGCGAGGGGGGGGCAGGTGTGAGGCGGGGCAGGGTGACGCTTTAAGAGACACATGGGAGGTACAAAAGGTAGGTGACTAACCCTACATTAACATTTGTAAAGGTAAATAAAAGGAGGATCACAAGTCTTTTCCTAAATAAATAAAAAGTTATGTAGGGTTTCTCTCTCTCTTTCTCTCTCTCTCCTTTTTCTTTTTCTCTCTCTCTCTTTCTTTTTCTTATCTAAACTCAGTGAGAAATTACAAGATGCCGTGTGCTACCTATCTTAAGGGCAAATATAATACTCTCTCTCTCTCTCTCTCTCTCTCTCTCTCTCTCTCTCTCTCTCTCTCTCTCTCTCTCTCTCTCTCTCTCTCTCTCTCTCTCTCTCTCTCTCTCTCTCTCTCAGACAAAGCAGGAGGGAAGGAAGCTTGGTGTGTAGGTGGTATTGGGTATGAGAAGAAAAGTTTCAGTCATAAATGTCAAAGGCAAGGCAACTACAGGAATAGACGAGGCTAGTGAGGGGACAGTGCAGTGAAGAGACAGTGAAGTGAAGGGGACAGTGAAGTGAGGGGACAGTGAGGTGAGGGGACAGTGAAGTGAAGAGGATAGTGAGGTGAGGGGATAGTGAGGTGAGGGGATAGTGAGGTGAAGGGATAGTGAGGTGAAGGGACAGTGAGGTGAGGGGGATAGTGAGGTGAGGGGGATAGTGAGGAGAAAAGACAGTGAGGGGATAGTGATAGGACAGTAGACCAAGAGTATCGTCACTAGTGGTGGTGGTGGTGGTGGTGGTGGAAGTGATGCAACACCTACGTACACTCATATTTCCCTTCACTCTTACTCTTCATTCTTCTCCTCTCTTTTTTTTCATTTTGTACTCGTTTTTATTTTATTTTTTATGGCTATTTATACATTTTCTTTGTCTTTCTAGTCCTCTACTTACTCCTCCTCCTCCTCTTCCTCCTCCTCCTCCTCCTCCTCCTCCTCCTCCTCCTCCTCCTCCTCCTCCTCCTATGTTCCTCACTGTAGATTATAATAGTGTAGTTTATTACATATACAGCCACCTTAGCCTCTACTGATGTTTGTTCTTATTTTGTGTTCATTTATATTTCCTTGGCTACCGTTACTCCTACCTTTAAACTAGACTCAAACTAGACTTAATGTGGAAAGTTAAGTTATAAAAAAAAATCTTGATCAAAACCATTAACTTGTGTATCTTGTTCGTCAGTTGAGTGGTCAAAACGATACGAGACAGTGTTCATATGAGAAGAAGCAGCGATTCCCCGAAGGTCGATATTGGTTCACAACTGATAGAAAAGAAGAAAAAGAAGAAGAAAAGAAAAAAAGACAGTAAATAACTTTATCGCTACTGACGAAACCAATATTGGGAGTTTCTGAAAAATTGTGGAGAAATGGTTGTCCGTAAACGAGTAACGGAGTAAAGCTTAGATGCCTTCCACTGAGTTATTATTTCCTAGTAAGAAATAGCTACTAACTGGATGGATGGATGGATGGATGGATGAATGAATGAATGGATGGATGGATGGATGGATGGCCTTCTAATCATCACCATACCATTCATCATCAATTAAAAAGAGAAGGTTTTATCAATAGTATGTAAGGTGGAAGAAATATTAACACGATCTGTGAATATAAAGAACAAATGTTAATGACAGATCACCACATACATATTTTAAGGTCTATATGATATAACTTTTTGTATATGTATCTATCTTATAATCTATCACTTAAATTCACCTTTATAAAACACAAAAATACGTAATACCTCACACACTCCAACACACACCAACCCACGAGTACTGAAGTGAAGGAAGAGAAGAGGGAGAGAGAAAGAGGCAGAGAGAGACACATGAAAATATCTTTACATTACCCAGCAGAGAGGGATGAGACACCAGTCACTCCATCACTATCATTCCGGTCCACGTGAAACTCTCGCTGTGCTTTCATACACATGGTTAATAGGCAAGGGAGGGTGCGGCGGCGGGCGACCCTTAATTTTCCCTGGCATCGTATATATGAGAGGGAAACCTAATTCATTTCCCTCATACTGCCAGCCCGCCTGTGTGATGTCCTCTGTCTCTCCCGCAGCGAAGCACCTTAACCTGAAGTGATGTTGTGGTGCTGAACATGAGACACGAACAGAGGAAACAGAGACAGAGGGAGTTAGAGAGAGGGAGTGAGAGAGAGAGAGGGAGAGAGGGAGAGAGAGAGAGAGAGAGAGAGAG
>JAPQNM010000003.1:5178132-5213132 GCA_029783475.1 Metacarcinus magister | reverse complement strand
CGCACCTCTCAATGTTTCAAAACACTCCATGCAACTGGATGTATAATTATTATGGGATTATAAACGTGTCAGGGCACGGCGAGCCTGGATGTGCGGCCGATCAAAGATAATGATCAAATCATCATGGCATTATAAATGTCTATTTACCTTACATAATCACAGGACGTGTGTCTGACACGCGTGTATACCAAAGTTATAGCATTAACTTATTTTTTTTTACATCACGAGACACAGTCACGCGTCCCTGATTATGGCCAGTGAACGATACTGAGCTAGCTTCCGGTGCGGCCATGACCCTCACACTGTTCGGGGTCACGGCCGCTCATCGATGGCTAAGATTTGTCGTCATCAGCAGCCAAAAGGTAAATGAAACATTTCCTGTAATTATAATCAGACCGAATTATAGAAGCGTAACGAATCCCTGATGGGAGTATTAGTAAGTTCCCGCCTTTACAACGGAGCGTCAGGACGGCGAACATGTGAATAGAAATAAAGGAATTAAATATTTCCTTTTATTTCCATTCATATACAGAGAAGTGATACATACAATCTAGCATTACAGGAAGTATCAGTTTTCAAAAATTTAATAGTGAAATTGAGATATTAATTATACTTTATTTGCAGCATTATTATTAATACAATTTTACAAAACATAATAAAGCTATCTTCCATCCTACGCATTCCACGACCTTATGGAAGCATAAAATAACAGTAAACAAGGACACACATAACCATCACACAGCGTAACACTATCAGAGTGGGTCACGTCCCCTCGCCTCGCCCTCGCTGGAGCCATCTAGCACAACACATGGGTCCTTGGATGGCAGGAGACCGTCCGTGCTGGTGGTGATGGTGGTGGTGGACACGACTGGTAGCAAGAACCGGTGAAGCGAAAGAAGGATAGGGAGACTTAGCTAAAAACTTGTATAGTATTGACGATGATGAATATAATATCACTAATGAGACGGTCGATGTCTTGTTACCCACACTGAGGAGAAGAGAAGAAAAGGGGAGAGCATCCACTTAAGGAAAAAGGGAGAGTCAAAACCTCCCTTGAGGCTGTAAGCTCAGACGAGGCCTAAGTTTTAGTCCTCATCCAGCGTCTTCGCCATAGCGTCGTAAACAACTTTTTTAGGACTGAAAGGAGTGACGCAGCAGAGGCCACCACATGTAAGTTATTTTTTCTCCGAGGTGCAAGTTGTGTTATCTTTGGAGATGGTTATGCTTTTGTTATCTCATTCCAAAGGTCTATAAGAGAATCATGCGTCTCTATCTATGCACAAAATTAGACGCCATTGCACTAGACATAAAAGAGAAAAAGGAACATTATAGCATCTATTTTTTTTTTTTGTCACTATGGAATTAACTGTCGACAGCCCGGCCAGCCCTTCAATTAGGCTCAGATAGAAAGGTAAATACAGGTAAGGAAGGTTAACTTATGGTGTTAAGTTAGGTTAAGTTAGGTTAGGTTAGGTTAGGTTAGGTTAGGTTAGGTTAGGTTAGGTTAGGTTAGGTTAGGTTAGGTTAGGTTAGGTTGGTTAGGTATGGCATTGGATTGACCCGAGACAACCTAACCTAATCTGACCTAACCTAACCTAACCTACGACAAAAGATGAAACACAAAAACAAGATTACAATAAATAAAAGAAAAAGAGAAAACAATAAATATAAAACAAGATTGTAGAGGGAAAGACAAAAAAAAAAAGAACAGTGAAATCAATTAAATAACTCATTCTTTCAAGTGGTTTTTAAATGTCACTTGAGCACGAGTGATGTAACCGTCGCTGCCTTAACACACTCATCAACACAAAAGCCCAATCATGCACACAGGACCCCCCCCCTCCCACACACACACACACACACACACACACACACACAGACACACACACACACACACACACACACACACACACACACGGGGCTCTTAGTGTAAAAGGTCTATCAGTAAAACGAGGTGATAGGAGGCACTTTCCAACATTAACCTCGAAAGAGACTATACGAAGATGGAGATTCTTAAGGGATAGGAGTTTAAGTATATTTTTCATCGGTTTATCTATGACTATTTTTTTCTTGCAATTACTTATACACAGACCCCAAAAAATATAATGAATAAATAATTGTTAGTTTATTTTTGTGAAAAGAAATGGGAGTGAGTGTAAGATGAAGAGAAGATGATAAATGCGAGAATGAAAGTCAATAGGGGAAAAAAAAATGAGTAATGTGTGTGTGTGTGTGTGTGTGTGTGTGTGTGTGTGTGTGTGTGTGTGTGTGTGTGTGTATGTGCATGTGTATGCGTTTCACTGTGTATGCATGCGTGTGTGTCACTGTATGTGCGTATAAAAACATTTACAGCAAACAGAAGAGAGAAAAAAAAAGAGCAGACAGACGGACAAACAAACAGAAGGAAGGAAGGAAGGAAAGAAGTTACACACCTACAAACGAAAAACTGAATAAATAACATAACATCTACAACATTTACCAAGAGCCACGTTCAAGGAAGACGACGAGACTGGAAATGTTGAAAGAAGAAAGAAGTTGCGGAAAGAAAAGAAGGAAACCTGAAAGGGAAAGAGGAGGAAGCAGGGAGGCAGGGAGACAGGGTGACCTGCTGATAGGACAGGGCCGGTCGATGTGATAGGGGCGGCAAAGGCTCCTGTTTAAAGCTGCCTGAGAGAACCGCCGCTTTAAGCTGCTCCTGGCGACGCCCTGCCGCTGTCCTGCCGGAGGGGCGGTGTGAAGGGCCGGCGGGAAGGAAGGAAAGAGGCCGAGGAGAGGCTACTATGACGAGGGGCAGAAGTAGGGCGAGGAGTGAAGGAGGAAAAACAGGAAGTGAAGGAGGAGGAGGAGGAGGAGGAGGAGGCGGAGGCAATTGTGAAGAGTTAAGGTTTTTGATCTTTCAGTCTTTTCTACAATGTTATCCATGTGTGTTCTATTTTAAAGTGTTATTAATAAAGTCATTATTCACACATCTGGAAAAGGTGAGATGAAAGTAAAGACGAATTTACTTAGATATGTGTCAGGTGGTGGTGGTGGTGGTGGTGGTGGTTAATCCTCTTTTTTTTATGACTGTCTACCTACAATCACTCAACAACCACCTCACTGTATTCTTCCTTGTTATCTTCCAGCCCTGTTTAATGTACCGTTGTTACTCTCCTGACCTCGTTAACCCTATCACTCGTCCCCTTTATTACAACACACACCACTCTCTGCTTACTCCTATACTGCCCCTACACTATACCATCCCTATATACTGTCTATCTTACTAAAGGGGAAGTCAACCATTACCTTCACCCTTTCCTTGCCTTTTCCTTCCCTTCCCTTGTGAGGTTTTAAAACAGTCTGTCATTGCACTTTTTTCCGTGTGTGGCACTCAGAGTTTTAAAGTCTGTTTCATAACCTTGTCCTTTGATGTCAGAAAATGAAAAGATAAGAAGTGGAAGCTTATATAACAGCGGTTGGTTGACATTAACTATCAGAGACACAGTGACCTATATGTGTTATAAGGATTTCAACTAAGATTAGATATAGATAGTAAGAAAATGAATAGATGAGACGTGGAAGCTTATAGAAAGCAGCGATTAGTCAACATTAATTAATAGAGACACAGTGATCTAAATGTGTTATAAAGATTTCAACTAAGATCAGATACAAACAAGCTTGATAAAAATAAAAATAATAAATGTAAATCAGTAATAAACAAAAAGATCAGAAAGCAATATTCGCAAGAGTAAAAAAAACAAAAGGAGAATGATAAAAAAATTAATTCTTAGCAACATCGTCAATGGAGTTTTCTTTTCATTAGTTAAGGTAAAGACTAACTTTCTGAGACAGGTATGAAGCAACAGCGTTCAGGTGGCACTCACAGGCAGGTTTTAAGTCAAGAATAACGTCGTGGAAATAAAAGGAGACATATATAAACCTTAATAACAGGTTCTTCAACAATAATAATACCACGAAGTAAGGGAGGAATTTTTTGCAACTACTAATTATAAGAAAAAAATATATACAACTAGGATTTACTCGTAGATTCATAACAATTAAAATAACTAAGAAAATAAAACATAGTAGAGAGGTAAGAAAAGATTACAACACTCTTATTAAACACAATTCTAAACGTATTTAATAGAGAGCAAGAGTCTTCTACCACCACCACCACCACCACCACCACCACCACCACCACCACCACCACCACCACCACCACCACAACTCCACGAAAGTAGCCACAAAACATTACTGAACATCACGACACAAGCAAAGAATAGCAGCCATTAGACTCTAATGGCTGCTATTCTTTGTTACGTCTTGTTATTCTCTCATGATTAGAGAATAACAAGACACTAAATAAAACATTCTGCTTAAAAATTGTCTTCTTCCTCCTTTCGGCGGATCACGTGTGGCGCTTTTACAAAGAGTAACTGTGTCCTGTTGAGGAAAGTTTAATAATGTTCTGTTTTTGTGGTGGTGGTGGTGGTGGTGGTGGTGGTGGTGGTGGTGGTGGCGGTGGTTTCTTCTATCCCTAAACAATCATTACGGAGGAAGCCAATCAATCATTCACTCCTTCTAAATTTTTCTAAGCAATATTCTTCCTCTTTTACATACATTCTCTTCATCAGTTTCCTTCCATTACTTTCCCCCTTAAGGTATGAATATTACGAAATGAATTCAAGGTGAGTTTCATTCATTCCTCACCCGATATTCTTTTTTCTTCACGGCTTTCAGGACCAAGTGAGAACGGAACAAGCTGGCTCGCCTTCCCTTACCCGTATATCATCAGGCATGTTCCAGCGCCTTGCAAGCTCTCCCACCCACCACTGGTAAGGTATGTGTGCGGCCGACGCTTTACTCCCAGAGAATACTACAGGGAAAAATATACTTCCTACCTCAATAACACGCTACACACTATCTCAAAAGCCCCCTCCCTCTATGCCTGCCTCCCCCTCTCTCTCTCCTCCTCACTCCCCTCCAAGTGAAGGAATGAAGACGACCTCAGGAGTAGAGTGGGCTGGTCATGTGAACCTTTACTCCCCGCCCCTCTGCATCCACCCTGCCGCCCCTCTGCATCCACCCTGCCGCCACCCTGCCACCACCTGAGTCACAGTAGGGTGCCAGCACACTATACTGCACACACTGAACACATACACCTAAGTTACGAGGAATGTTTTTCTTTCCTACGTGATGTGCAATTTTTTTTTTTTGTTATTATTATTCGCGCGAGCTCTTACATGTATGTGTGTGTGTGTGTGTGTGTGTGTGTGTGTGTGTGTGTGTGTGTGTGTGTGTGTGTGTGTGTGTGTGTGTGTGTGTTTATTCATCCTGGTAACGTGATATTCGGTGAAGAAATATTCGAAGGTCGCTACGCTTTATGCAAAAGAAATTCCATGGAAAGACAAGATGCTGGGGCTGAGAAATGAGTATCTGTGTTGAAATAAGGCCTTCTTTTTTTTTCTCAAACATTACATAGCGGACTTATGTATAAAGTTTTCACGTGAATAACCTATGAAGAATTAAGACAGAACGCACTGATCTTCCTAAACTTATCTTACATGTAATTGCTACCACCTCAAGTGTCTTCCGCAGTCTTGCATCCCTTTTAATGTGTTCTAACTGCATCATAAAACACTCTGATCTTACCACTCAACTCTCTGGGTGCACGTGTTTCCACCCTCCCCACAGACACACACACACACACACACACACACACACACACACACACACACACACACACACACACACGTCCCTGCCATGCCGTTACCCTTGCAGAGTCTCACGTAGTACATTCAACCTGACTTTCTTATGCACAAACTACGGTAATATCTCTACAAAACTCAAATCTGGACCAGAGTTCTTCCCAAGCAACTTTTTATACGAAGGAAATGTGAGATTCTGTACAAAATTTACTCCTGATAAATTTGGGTTCCTCACTGCCCTGTGGATCTTCATTAACGTCGATTTTTCTATATAATACATTTCACAGCTCAAGCCCAAGGTATGTGTTAGTCGTGTGTGGTTATTCGCTCACTCGTAAACAAGTCAATTTTATAGTGAGATTCAGGAGTGTTCGCATACCTCACGATGCCACAACGATCACGAGGTATGTATGCTAGCAGGAAAAATATGAATAAATCCGCCGTATATATTATTACGTGTCAGGTATGTTTGTGTGTTATTCATGCAAGTCCTGAGAAGGTGTACGAGTATAACGATGTGGTAATATACTAACTAGCGCCCTTGTATATAGCATCGATTCTGAGTGAAGTCATTAAAAAGAGAAGCTATAAGCCTTTAGAGATGTAGTATAATAGCACTAGTTTTATATATAATAGCATATTCAACTAGTTTAAATTATGATGTGAAAAATGCCGTCTCAATTCCACACAAACTCACTCTGAACGACTTGTGGTATCTTCCTTAATCAGCGTTTGAAAATGTTATTCCCTGATTTCACTTTGCCTTTGACTGCCTCAAGTTATACTGCAAAAAAGGATGAATTATATGTGTGGAAAATTCAGGCAAATAAGCAAGCAAGGGTCACATTCTACGTATTTCACAGGGACTGAAGCGTCTAGTTAAGTTTTAATAAGTTGCAAAGGATGAGGGAGGAAAGTTTGGTTGCAGGTAGAAGCGCAGCAGCAGCAGGACTTGAATCAGCGGCATCAATTGAATATTCTATCCCAGGTGCTAATTAAAACAAGAAGTTCCTCGTTATGTAGTGCCTTTGAGAAGCGACACAAGACCATCTCGAGTACACTGCATGACAAATATCGGATAAACATCAAGTGGAATCATCAGTGAGTGGTGGAGTGAAAGCGAAATGGTGTTCAGACGTATTAATTGCGACTAAATTATAATACAGCCAACGATAGACACTGACAAGGATCAATGACAGGGTGTGAATGAAAGAAAATAAATTAATATAGAAACCATTAGCTCAAGAAACAAAGAGACACGATTTAAAAAACAAACAACATTAATATTATAGATAAATAAATAATAAATAAACAAATATAGATGAAAACAAAAAGTGGAGAAAACACAGGCAAGACGAGCATTGCATTCAACATCTTCCAAGTAACGTCACCTTAATATAATCCCGACGCTTCAGAAACAAACATAGGAACTCAAAGGAAAATAGTTGCAGAGTCGTTTACATCTGCGTTGTTACAAAGGCTTCAACAACACTCTACACGCACTACCAACACAGGAAGAGTCAAAAGTACCCCTCAACGCCCTAACAGCTTAATGGACACAATACATTAGTTAAGTAACATGTATATACAATTAGGTGAAAGTGAGTGAGGCAGACACACTGTTAGCCACCGTGTACTGTCTCTACGTAGTGAATGAATACAGGCTCGTGGATGTCTTATTCATGGTAGAGGGATGGTACTCATGGGTGGTGTGTGTGTGTGTGTGTGTGTGTGTGTGTGTGTGTGTGTGTGTGTGTGTGTGTGTGTGTGTGTGTGTGTGTGTGTGGGTGTGTGTGTGTGTGTGTATGAAATTTCCTGTTCACCCTCGTATACGAAAAATACAAGATATTACCAACATTTTTTTTTACATGTAATTAGTAAAAAATAAAAATATCATAAAGTTTATTTGTTCTTTTACACACACAAAAAAAAAAAAAAAAAACATGTAATACGGAGGGTAATAACCTCAGTTGTATGAAATGCAGAAAATTACAACTGAAATATATTGAAATTTTCCTCTCTCTCTCTCTCTCTCTCTCTCTCTCTCTCTCTCTCTCTCTCTCTCTCTCTCTCTCTCTCTCTCTCTCTCTCTCTCTCTCTCTCTCTCTCTCTCTCTCTCTCTCTCTCTCTCCCACATACCAATCCATGATAGTCAACACTCACCTAGTAATGCCTGGAAGAGCCGCGACTTGAAGATGCGAATCACCCTCTCGATGGCTGCTCGGAGCTGCTTGTCCTGCGGTCGAGTTAGTTTGCTGTGGTAGTCCTCGAGCAGCTCCAGCGCCCGATGCGCCTCTGTCGGGGAGAAGACAAAGGGACGTGAGGAACAATGGATCATACTTCTTATACTTCTTGAAAAAATTAACTCATTCAAATGGATCATATAATAAGTATGGCAATGTACAATAGAGTGATATAATGATAAATAGATATGGTAATAGATAGACAGATAGATAAATAGATAGATCAATAGATAGATAGAGATAGAAGATGTATTTTTTTTTCTCTCTCTCTCTCTCTCTCTCTCTCTCTCTCTCTCTCTCTCTCTCTCTCTCTCTCTCTCTCTCTCTCTCTCTCTCTCTCTCTCTCTCTCTCTCTCTCACACACACACACACACACACACACACCGTTTACTTAATGCAATGTTTCCCTTCACTGTGCTATAGATATACTATTTCACTCTATGTATGATGTGTATGTAATGGGATTTCATGCATTCTGACGCTCGTTATACAAATCAACACAAATTTATATCACGGCCCAAATCGGATGTGACGATTCTCTATTCGTATTTTCATATTTTGTGTGGATTTATTTGAAAAGTAATTCGCGTGCGGCAGCAAATGTATTGAAATCGCACGAGTGGTATATGATGAACAAATATTTTAACCTCAATCAATGCAGTGGAGCTTAGGAAGAAGAGGAGGAGGAGGAGGAGGAGGAGGAGGAGGAGGAGAAGAATTAACACGTCCCTTCTTGCGCTACTTCCTAACTACTTCCACATGGCTCCCAAACACCCACTAACCATCTAAACACTTAATAGGGATAACAATATTTGAGTCACCCAGACATAAGAGCTTCGTTTTCTGATTCATTTAATTCATCTCGTGCCTTTTACAGTGAGATATAAAGGTGTGTGTGTGTGTGTGTGTGTGTGTGTGTGTGTGTGTGTGTGTGTGTGTGTGTGTGTGTGTGTGTGTGTGTGTGTGTACTGCAATTTAACATTTAGTAGCAGTGATGTATTGCAATATTTACCAGTACTCTCTCTCTCTCTCTCTCTCTCTCTCTCTCTCTCTCTCTCTCTCTCTCTCTCTCTCTCTCTCTCTCTCTCTCTCTCTCTCACTTTGCTAATCACTCGTGCATATCATATCTATCACAGTCATGGAAGAGGCAGACAAGTACCGTTACTAGTGTTTCCCCTTTAACTGGAAAACTGGAACAAACTGCCTTTCTCTCTTTTCTTTCCAGGGACAAACAAATTTCCTTGACGAATGGAGTGACAGACAATATAAAAACTAAACTAAACATGTGTGAGTGTGTGTGTCCGTGTCTGTGTGTCTGTGTGTGTGTGTGTGTGTGTGTGTGTGTGTGTGTGTGTGTGTGTGTGTGTGTGTGTGTGTGTGTGTGTGTGAGAAAAGTATGCAAACACTATAGTATGACCCTTTTGTATTTAGGTTAGGTTAGGTTAGGTTAGGTATTGATAAGGTGGACAAGGCTGCGGCGTCTGTGCCTCAGCCAGCCAGCCAGGCGCAGTATAAAGGAGTGATGCTCATTGACTACACCATCGTCCCGCACCACCACTAACTTAAGCAGACTGACCACCCTTTACAACCCCTTAACACCACCTCATTCACTGCTGCCCGAGTGTATCTAGCAGTCAAGATTAATTCGGTCTAATGTATTTACTGATCTCCTCGGTAGTGTTGACTCACGGGGAGTATATTTACAGAGCGCAGGATCTTCACTCAAATACAGACCAAGTTAACATTGCTCTCTATTCCTCTTGCTTCAAACACTAGTGATACACGTGTATACAAACTACTGTTGTTTACCCAATAGTCTAACTCTGTTCAATGCTAAGGTAAGGAAATAGAAATAGTATACAATTTACGTGTAGGATAATGGTGCAAAGGTATGTAGTGTCTGATAAATATGTATACAGTTATATGACGGAGAATGTAAGTATGTGTGGTGTGTAATGAGAGGTTAGATAGATACACGTATGTTTGGTTACACTGTTCAAGGCCTCGCGTTACGGTGCTGTCAGACTTGATTGCGAGAAGGAAGGGAGAAAAAAATCATCAGCTTCAGAGAGAAATTCTTAGCTCTCTCCAAGATGCATGGAAGTTATACTGTTTATATGTACATAACACCACAAAGATCAACACCACTACACCATTAACACCACTACATCAACACCACAACACCATCACCATTAACACCACCACCATCAACACCACCACGTTCACTGCAACCACACAACTGTCACCATCTGCACACCTTATTAATCACCACTTTATTCTACCTTATCACCACTATTAATACCACCATCATCACCACCACCACCATCATTACTACCTCGATAACAATAACTACTAATACTACCATTTATGTATGTTGTACTTATACTACTACTAATAACTGTTGGGTACTAGTCCGCTCTTCCGCTCTTCTGCTCTCTGCTCAAGCCCTCTGCTCTTAATTTTCGGAAGTGCAAGAGCGGATAAAATTCTAAAAAATAGGAATGGAGTATATCGTTTTTTTCGTTTTTATTTATTCATTTATTTTTTTTTTTTTCAAGGTACGCTTCATGCTCTCTGCTTCAGTATTTTTATTCATTATTTCTATTTACAGTTTTCGTTGTTCTTTTGTTTTTTTTGTGTGGAAGGGGATTGGTGTTGTTCTAGCTTGTATAATAATAATAATAATAATAATAATAATAATAATAATAATAATAATAATAATAAAGGCAAGAACATAACATACGAGCAAAGATAAATAAAAAAAATAAATAGATACATAAACTATACTTAGAGAAAATAGTTACAATCTAAACGTTTTACAATTATATATAAAAAAAAAAAAATTCTCTAACTAAGATACAATGAGGTAGAGGGAAGGGGCGAAAAATATTACTACTACTACTACTACTACTACTACTACTACTACTACTACTACTACTACTACTACTACTACTACTACCAGAACGACCATAAACACCACCACGACAACCTGACCGACCGTCCGTTCCCTCTAGGCTCTGTCCCAACACTAATTTATTTAAGCCGAGTATGTAGTACAAGCAGGAACAGCAAAGCGCACTACACACACACACACACACACACACACACACACACACACACACACACACACACACACACACACACACACACACACACATTATGAAATCGTCCTCCGTTACATGTGCAAATGATGAAATTATACATACAACGTTATACATTTATACATAAAAATGCATATAATGAAACTCTATTGATATGTTTATGTGTTACCCCAACGCATTTATTTTTCCTTCCCTCCCTCCCTCCCTCACTCCCTCTGTCTGTCGCAATGTCTCCCTCACTCCCTCCTTTGCAATGCTTCCCTCACTCCCTCACTCCTTCGCAATGTCTCTCTCACTCTGCTGTCTTCCACCGTTATAAACTACCTTTGGTCTGCTGAATCTGCTGAATTTTCTGCTTGCTTGCCTCATATCTGCCTGCATGCGCGATCCTACAAGTAAGTAATTCACACACCTTCCTGTTCCTTGAAGCTATAACTCATATGCTCCTCCATCCTATAATAAATTGCTATGATACGTGATGAACAGCCTCATCCTTTCCTTCCATTCCTTTCAAGTGGTCACCTTCAAGTGGAAAGCCTCAAACTAACCACTTTCTGGATATCAAATTGACGATATACCTTTCTGAGTTTTCCACCAGTTTTTTACATATTTTTTTTATTGTAGTGTATTATTGACTTTTAAATATAACTTCACTTCTCTCTTTGGTTGAATCTTGGTGATGTCTGACTACTAATACGATGTTTTATGGCAACCAAAACTAGTGTCTTTGGTTTACACTGTCAACCATAATTTCGGTGGTACTGTAAGACACCTTCTAACACCTTCATGGATAGCACTCATAATATCAGTGCTGCTTTCGTGCTCATTTTTTATTATTATTGTTTTTTTCTTTTTTTTAGCAGACCGCAAACTGGGTTATATGTCGGACACCTGATAGAGTGGTGGTGGTGGTGGTGGTGGTGGTGGTGGTGGTGGTGGTGGTGGTGGTGTGGTGTGTGGTGGGAGCAATATCAGACATTCAGTAGTAGTAGTAGTAGTAGTAGTAGTAGTAGTAGTAGTAGTAGTAGTAGTAGTAGTAGTAGTAGTGGTAGTAGTTTGCTGATGATAAAATAACGATGATGATTATGATGATGATGATGATGATGATGATGATGATGATGATGATGATGATGATGATGATGATGATGATGATGATGATGATGATGATGATGATGATGATGATGATGTATAATTATAAATGCCTCATATCTTAAAATCAAAATAGTTCCTTAAGTACCTAAAGTGAATACGAATTTGATAATTATGTTAAGTGTGTGTGTGTGTGTGTGTGTGTGTGTGTGTGTGTGTGTGTGTGTGTGTGTGTGTGTGTGTGTGTGTGTGTGTGTGCGTATTGTCTTACGGTGACCTTAAGACTGGTGACTGAATCATCCAGGACTCACCTTACCATTGTGTACACCTAACCCCACACACACACACACACACACACACACACACACACACACACACACACACACACACACACAAGTCCCCCCTCCCATTACCTGCGCCATGACTCCTACCCTTCCTTCCTTCCTTCCTTCCTTCCTTCCTTCCTCCCTCCCTCCCTCTCTCCCTCCCTCCCTCCCTCCCTCCCTCCCTCCCTCCCTCCCTTCCTTCCTTCCTTCATCAGCCTCACAGCCTCCTACAACCCTGAAACTTAACCCCCCCAAAAAATATAATACAATGTAATACACGAGTGACAATACTGATATATTTCCACACCACGCAACTATATTACCAAAACAATACTGCGTTTCAATATTGGATTCACACACGGTAATAAAGAGCAGTAATTATAAAGCAGAATTAAAGAGTAAAGCATCCATCCATCCATCCATACTCATAACAAAACAGAACAACAGGTGTAACAGAACAAATAACCGAACAATTAACAGAACATCACACACAAACACACACACACACACACACACACACTCCCGTACAATACAACCCCAAAAAGTTTACAATATTATAATACAAAATATACCTTCACCACCACATGCATATATTCACGACTCGTAACATACATAATTGCCTTGCATAACACGTTCATCAAATACAAACAATACGTCTCGCCCAAGTATTATGTATGGTGATCAATGGAACGTATTGCTACAACATATTATATCTATACACATCATACAATCACTATCACAATACAACAGGTAAATGAACACACACACACACACACACACACACACACACACACACACACACACACACACACACACACACACACACACACACATACACACACACCTTTACCTGTCCTATGCAGACACATGCCAAAAGGATAAATTGATGCCATCTGCGTAATAAGATTTGTAGCACGATAACCTGAGTGGACCAGTTGTTTGGTAGGTAATATCTCTCTCTCTATCTCTCTCTCTCTCTCTCTCTCTCTCTCTCTCTCTCTCTCTCTCTCTCTCTCTCTCTCTCTCTCTCTCTCTCTCTCTCTCTCTCTCTCACTAATTTAATTCCAACAATTACACCTCAGCTCCCACCAGTGTATACATTTCAAGCGTTCCACCTCGCCACTACACCATAAAGTAATAGTAGTAATATAGTACAACATTTCCTTAAGTTACCTGAACCAACCTCACAGACGCAACGTTGTTATAATAAGAGAGAATATCCCACTAAGAGAGCGTGTCTGCAGCCATCTACATTTACGTTGTTAATTTAATGGTACAGGGAGACGGACCCTCACTACTAACAAACACCCTGGGAACGCTGAACGATGTTGTGATCTGCAAAATGGTGTTGCGTGTTCTCCCTAACAGAACACTGAAATATCCCCACCATGAATCCAGTTTAATAAAATCAAGAGTGACGTCACATCCCCAGCGACATGAGGCAACACTCTACTAGATCATAAGTATTCATGCGCTGCTAGATTATAAAGTTACTTCCTCGACATATCAAAGGCGTTAGGTTAGGTTAGGTTAGGTTAGGTTAGGTTAGGTTAGGTTAGGTTAGGTTAGGTTAGGTTAGGTTGCTTGAAATACAGGAGTTTCAGTAAATACCGTAAACACCGTACATTTGGAGGCTGTAAGTCGGCCAAGGTGACTGAGTGACCTATGCAATGTAATATACTATGAGATCAATACAAGGAAGAGAAACAGTAAAGAGAAGTTTTATCATCACGTCGAAAGAAAGTCAAAATAAATGTAATGATATAGATTTCGTATACTTCTTTATAATTTATTGATAGTTTCATTTATCAACAGGTGACAATGTGTGTTAGTTAAGCGTCACTTCTGCTCTCTAATCACGTAATATAATAATCTTGGTGGTGGATGACTAGTCGTTACGGTAACTGCTTTATAATTACAACACACTTCAAAATGAGAACACTTAACTGAGTAAGATATATAAGTATTAGAATAGAAACCCTTACCTGACCCAACCATATGACAAGTATTAAGTATTTATTTACCTATATATTGATGCTTTACGGTACGATGCAAAATGAAAACAAGACCTGTGATGCCTTAATTTCATATATATTTTAGTACGAACATTAAAACAAGTCGTAACATCCTTTCACTATATCAACATTGTATTGAGCTGCGTTGGTGTCACGCTCTATCATGAACTACGACAGAAAATGTTGGGTATGACCGTACACCATCAATCATTAATCTAATAACACTGTCGGATAATGTTCTGGAAATATAGTGAGGGACGAGGAGCCGCAGTACTGTAATATAATGGACCATGGACCGGGCCACGAACTTAACCACCAAATCAGCCTCAATTTCCAAAACTTGGCTACGTTAGTTGGCGCGCGCCCAACACACCCACTCGTCCATTGTGTTGTGGTGAGTTAGTGTTTAATGAAAACTACCAAAACACCGAGGTAAAGAAACACTATGTTGAGCTAAACGTGGAACTCCTTTGTGCTAGGAATAATGTGTTGTGTTATGTCAGTATCTCACGCTGAAACACCTAAACCTGAACCTAAACCTAACTTAACCTAACCTAACCTAACCAACACTTCTGAGCATCGATTCTTCACTCTTCACCCTTATTTGTATATCTATTCTTGATCTACTAACCTGAACGAGAACAAATGTTGATTAAAACGTTAACAAATTTCCATCTCCGTTCATAAAGATAAGGAATCGTTAGTCAATATAACATAAACGAATAAAAGATGAAAGACACATACATGCAAGGCTTCACAATACATACACACACACACACACACACACACACACACACACACACACACACACACACACACACACACAGACACACACACACACACACACCATACAACGTAAATAACATAACCTACTTTAATTAAACACGAAAATAATACCATTGACAATAGAAATGTAGAAAAAAATACATATATATATAAAGGGAAGAAAGTATATGTAGTATGGCGTTTGTAATGAGAGAGAGAGGAGAGAGAAAAAAAAAGAATGATATATGCAACGAAGTGTACAGTGTTGAAGTAATATTCTGTGAGAGAGGGGGAAAAAAAAAAGAGGGTAATACCAACCTGTGTAACGACAAGGTAGCGTAACAGTGGTAACTTTTTTCGTATTTCCTGAAACACGCAATTAACATCATTTCACACTGGCCTGCATTTATTTCCATGGCTTTTATGTTTTAGTTTTTTTCACTCTCTCTCTCTCTTTCTCTCTCTATTTTTTTTATATCAAGCATTGTATTACATTTCATCATTTCAGTTCCTCCCTTTCCCCTTTCTCTCTCTGTACATCCACATTTCCCTCCTCCTCTTTCTCCCTCCCCAAAAATGTTGCTCTACAGTCTATCCTTTCCATCTTCCTCCCCTCTGACCTTCCCCTCCAAGACAATGTAATTCTCCAGCAGCCTCAGCCTCCCACACGTGTCTTCCTTCCTCTCCCTCACCCCACATCTCTTCCCTTCCCTTCGTCCTCCTTTCTGCTCCCCAAACTTTCTCAGCCATGCTAACTTGAGTCTGTCATCTCCTTCGTCTCGTCTCCTCCACCTGTCACTCCCTCTTTCCTTCTCCTCCTTTCCTTCTCCTCTCCTCCTTCTCCTCTCCTCCGTCTCTCCTCCTTCCTTTGAGTTCACCTTTTCATGTCAATTGTATTATAGCACTTGAAATTCTCCACTTCCTCCTCAAATTTTATCTTTTAGTCTTATGTACGTAGTTTTAGATTCTACTTGTCGTTTTTTTTTCTTGTAAAGTGACATTTGGTATGGGTAAAAAAAAAAAGGCACTGGTTTAAAGTCAGTGAAATTAGTACTAAGTATACATGTCTTATATATACATAACCTAGTCATATACCTAATTATAGAAAAGGTCATGAAGTATAGCGTCATATATTTCTTCTCTCATTCCCCCCCACATGCACCCTTTCACCCCAAGTAAGGACACAGCTCCGCTCGATGCTGCTGGGAAACAAGACACCACCATAAAACGGATGGAAAATACACACAGTCCCGAGCAGCTTCTTCGATGGGAGTGAGTTCAATATTGTAGGTCATGAAACACGCCTCGTCTCGACCAGGGCAGAGTCATAGGGTGTGTGTGTGTGTGTGTGTGTGTGTGTGTGTGTGTGTGTGTGTGTGTGTGTGTGTGTGTGTGTGTGTTTTTATGACTGTCTATCTTGTCTATCTGTCTGCCTGTAAAGTTGAAAATAAAAGAAAATGGAGATGATACTGTTAATATTTTTCATAGTGCAACACCAATTGGTTTGATCTTATGAGAGAGCGTGATCATGGTGCTGGTTGTGCTGGTAGTGGTGTGGTGGTGGTGGTGGTGCTGCAGCTGCCACCAACGACAGCTGCAAAAAAATTACATAAAAATAATTTTAACACCTTTCACTTCAATGTTCTTTTTTTTATATAATATATATACATACGTACGTACAGCAGCATCAGGGGACTTACACGAACCCTTTTAACCCTTTCACCGTGATAATGCAAAAAGTTTCCTAACCTAACCTAACCTAATCTAACATGAACCTAACCTAACCTAACCTAACCTAACCTACCCACCTACTCCCCCGCCCCCCCAGTCGCCAGGGTTTCATCATCTTCATGCTCCAAACATAACATTGAATTGGTAAGTAAGTCTGCCTAAAAGGATGGCATATATAAAAAAAAAAAAAAGTTTCACTGCAATGATGGAAGGAAGAATGTGTGTAGGACGATGCCACTAATATCCCGCATGATGGCACAACAAACAAACAAACAAACAAACAAACAAACAAACAAACAAACAAACAAACGATATAATGCATTGATAAATAAATGAACAAAATAAACTAGAATAAAAACCAAAATATCAACTATAGAAGCAAATAACAAACAATAATAATGATAATAATAATAATAATAACAATAATAACGATTACTAGAAATAAAACCAAAGCAATTAATTAGACAGCCAAAGCAAAAAAAAACCTCTCTCTTCTATTATGCAGGAAATTAAATACCAACGTCGGTATAAGTTCAACCGATGTTCAACTTGTTATACGAGTCAAAAAACAGACACAGAACAAAAATAAATCTACAACACCTACGTACAATGAATAATCAACTCGCGTGTGGGTGTAAGTAAGTACCATTAACCTGACACGTACAATGAGGTGGCTTGACTTACTCCGAGACACACCTGGCTGGCAGTGTTGAAGGGACGTGTTAGGTGATATTAACTGTCAATTCATAGCAGTGACGGACGGCCGATTACCTACCCAGCCTGACTCGTGCCTGGCTGGGCGGGTGAAACATACTCAGGCTATGTACCAGTCTACTTAACAGACAGACAGACACATACATACATACATACTAACACATATGCTTACGTAGATAGTTTATTCACCATAGTAAGATTTAACGTGATAAGGTAAAAGTCGTATGTTCAGTATTATATATATGAGGAACATGTATATAGTTTAACATACATAACTGGATCTATCGTAAGTTTTGATCTGTTTACATCATACACTGAAGAAAAAGGACACATCTCAGGTTATTTGGAAAAGTAATCTATGTTGCTATTACTATTTCCAGAGAGATATTAGAGACCCATCGTGTTTTTGAGACCTCGTGCAGAGAGAAAGGAATTTAACCTAACTTAACTTAACCTAACACAAGTTTCACCCATTGTCAGAGTCATGAATAATGTATAAATGTAATTCCATTTCACCAACTTTCAACTGGACAAGTCACACAAGGATTTAATAGATTCTAATTTTTTTTTTCCCCCCGACAGCTCCAGCTAAAGTAATTTTTTTTTTCTCTCTGTTGTATATTTTTATTGGTTTATGTTCTAGTGTAATTGTATTATGTATCATCCTGACAGTTGCAAAATTTCAGCGTAATATTTCTTGTTTAATTGATAAAGCATTTTCTATATATTTTTTTTTCTTATGATATATATTACTAGGTATTCCTATTCCTATTACAAACACACACACACACACACACACACACACACACACACACACACACACACACACACACACACACACACACACACACACACAAGTAGTAAAGGACAAATCAATGTTTTTTTTTTGTGTTAATTTCTGTCCAGTAACGTTTAAAAATTCTACCTTCGTCCTATTAACCAAACATCAACACATTTCTCACCCTTCTCTCTTCTCCAAAACTCCCGGCGTCTCCGTGCGGGAAAACTAAGGCTGAACCAACTATAATTAAACACTTCTTTCTTGGAGCTCAATTACCATTATTTTTCCATTACTGGTATGACGTCTCTCTCTCTCTCTCTCTCTCTCTCTCTCTCTCTCTCTCTCTCTCTCTCTCTCTCTCTCTCTCTCTCTCTCTCTCTCTCTCTCTCTCTCTCTCTCTCTCTATCTATCTATCTCTATCTCTCTATCTATCTATAAATTTGTCTCTCTATCTCTTTTTAAAAATAACTTTGCCACATTTTTTTTCTTATTATTTTTGTTTGATACATTGAGGTTGGCATTTCCCTTTTTACCACTGTGTCCATTTGTCTTCCTCGTCACAGCTGTCAACATGTCTATTTTCATCCTCGTCTAATTATGCACTGCTCTCCTTTGATGAGACATTTACATAACATTTTATAATATTTCAATAACAGGCTCAAAATAGATGTAAGTAAGGATATTGTGTGGTTGTTGTTGTCTCTCTCTCTCTCTCTCTCTCTCTCTCTCTCTCTCTCTCTCTCTCTCTCTCTCTCTCTCTCTCTCTCTCTCTCTCTCTCTCTCTCTCTCTCTCTCTCCTCGTTGAGTTTATTTTATATCCTTTAATGTTGATATACGGTGTTGAAAAATTGTCTAACTAATTTTTTTTTTGTTTTTCTCTAGGTTAATCTTGTCTATAATGCATATTATTTACGTGAAATTTCCTTAATAAAATTTCACCTAACAAAATTTTCTTTAAATCTACTTTTATTTCATGCGTCTTCTCATACATCTTCAATTAATATCATACACACACAAAAATAATATATAAATCCAAATCACGAATATCTACACATTATCATCACACACACGTACGTACTCCTTTACTTTCATCCTTTATAGTACCCGTAAAGTACCAATCTTTACATTCACCACAATCTCCTTTATTCATTTCCATCCTCTTGCTCGTACATACAGTTTCCAGCTTTATATTTAGGATGTGTGGTTGGACTCTGTATATCTGGTCCACGTTAGCCCTTTGCTTTCCCTTTGCCGGTGGGGATCGTCAAAGGGACACTTGTTTGCTCTTTCCTAAATGGTCCGCCGAGTTGTGGTGTAAATTAAAGAGAGAGAGAGAAAGAGAGAGAGAGTTAGGAAGGAAAATATTATCAATCTGCTTTAAAGGATTTTGTGGTTTTTTTATCAATGGTTAAATGGTTGTTATTAATTTATCATTTTGTTATTATGATTTGTTTTTGTCCCTCATTTTATTGTTATTTGCATCTTTATCGTTACTGTCACTTCAGCGTTGTTATGTTACTGCAACCTAACCTTACCTAACCTAACCTAAAGTAACTGCAACCTAACCTAACTACAACCTAACCTAATCTAACCTTTCTGCAACCTAACCTAACTGCAACGTAACCTAACCTAGCCTTACTGCAACCTAACCTTACCTAACTGCAACGTAACCTAACCTAACCTAACCTAACCTCACTGCCACCTAATCTAACCTAACTGCAACATGTCAACACTTTCAATGCCACACATATTAACAGGCAAACACACACACCCAGAGAAAAAAACAGATCAACTTACAGAGACACACAGGGAATTAAGAAACAGGCAGACAGGTAAACACACACACACACACACACACACACACACACACACACACACACACACACACACACACACACACACACACACACACAATCACACACACATACATACATACACACATTGAAAAGCAATTACTGAAGTATTTGCGTCACAGTTATGATGCCGCAACTAAATTAATCTCCAGGATGCCGCTGCCCACACACCTGTAACGTCCTATAAATTACCACAAATAAGGTCAAGGAACTGCACACCTTACCTTACCTATCCTATCTCCCTCCCTCCCTCCCTCCACCACCACACCTGACGTAAGCCATAGGTATATTTTTTAACCACAGCGCCGCACAATGCAATAGGATAAAACATATGAGAAGGTGACTTTGTATGTGATTCATGTATAATGGAGGAATGAATGATGATGATGATGATGATGATAGTTAGATTAATGTAGGAATAAGTGTGGATGATAAAGATGGAAGGAGGGATGGATGGATGGATGGAAGGAAGGAAGGAAGGAAGGAAGGACCAGTTACTTACTCCATCAACCAGTAAAAAATATCTAACCATTCCTAATACAATACAAATACAAATACGAAAGAATCACAGTTACTCGCTTGACAACAATTAGTCTCACAATATTTCTTGGCGCAACACAAAGCATGTCTGTATCTCAATAACGATCCTTTGAGATACAGAGACAAAGCGGCCAGACATCATCCCTTCCTCCTGATGTAAAGACAGCGACCGACAACTCCTCCCAGTGAGAATAGTTTCCTCCATGTTGACAACTGTGTGGGTGTGGGTGTGTGTGTGTGTGTGTGTGTGTGTGTGTGTGTGTGTGTGTGTGTGTGTGTGTGTGTGTGTGTGTGTGTGTGTGTGTCTTGTCAGTCCGTCAGTCAATAAGTAATAGGAGCTAAATAAAGAGTGAGAGAGAGAGAGAGAGAGAGAGAGAGAGAGAGAGAGAGAGAGAGAGAGAGAGAGAGAGAGAGAGAGAGAGAGAGAGAGAAACACAGTCAACACCACACCACCACCATAACACTAAAAAAAACACCATTCACGGTAATCCTTCCTTCGTTAACATAATCTCTTTGATGTCTTAGGATTCACTCGATCAATTAATTGTCGTAACGTATAAAATTAGCCCCAAACATTCCTATACCTTTACAGCTGTAGGAGAGCGGACAGCGGTGTAAGGTGGTAAGAGTTCCCTTTGACTTCATGAATTAGTCTGTAAAGGTGTATGTACAGGCTAGATCACAAGGGGAAGTGAGGCCGGGACGAGTATTTGCGGCTATGGTGGGAGATTCCAGCGTGTAATAGAAAGAGACGTGCTAGAGAGAACGTTGGAAAAGGTAAATGATGAAAATAGAAGAGAGACATTAGAGAGGTGAAGGAAAGAAGGCTGGTAAGGTTAATTATAAAAAAAAGAAGAGAGAGAGGTACTATAGGGGGAGAAAGAAAGTGGAGTTTGATAAAAAAAAAGAAAAGGAGTGAGGAAAATAAGCTGAAAGGAAAATTATTAAAAAAGAAAGAAGAGGCATTAGAAGGGTGAGGAAAGAAAGTAGAAAGGAAAATGTTAAAAAAAGAAGAGGAGTGAAGGAAAGAAAGCTGAAAAGGAACATTATCAAAAAAGAAAGAAGAGGCATTACAGGGTGAAGGAAAGAAAACTGGAGAGGAAAATTATATGTTTGCGTCGATCAAAATTAAGTTATTTAGTAAGAAAAGTAAGAAAAGCGATATGGATGGCAAGTACGTTTGGCTGGACAAAGGTAATAACATATAGCATTGCCTCCTTCTTATGTCGATGCGAAACTTATTAATTTTTCATTTTTTATTAATACGTAAAGCAACATATAAAGTTAATCTAATATAATAATCCGTCATATTACATTTCATCTCATCAACCCGTATACATATTAACCATTTCGTTCCTTGCTTTGAAAAGAAAATACAACTTTTTTTCCTAAACCTAATAACTCGCGTATCAACTAAACCTTGCAACGCCAACCATTCCCGCCACACTACACCCGTACACATTCCTTACATTACTTACCTTTATCGTTCCTTCCCACACTGACCACAGCCATTATCCTCCTCCTCCTCCTCCTCACCAGTCCCCCTCCTCAGCCTCACTAGTGAATGCCTCAGATCCACTCATCTAGTCGATATTCCAAGCGTTTGACTCCCACAGCGAAGGTTAGGTTGATAACTTTCACTGTACAGGAATTTCTAATCGTGGCTCCATCTCTCTCTCCGCCATAAATATAAGTCACCCTACACATCCTGCTCCTTCACACACCACCACGTAAGGTTATATTTTGGACTCTTAACCCTTATCATTACATAGTGTTTGTTTTTATTTGCATTGCTTATTATCGTTCTTTACTCCATTTACTGTTTTATCTCTTCTGCATATCACCTCTTCCTCATTTAGCGTGTTCCTTTATTACCATCCTTTGTCATTGTTCTTATTCCACTGTTTTCTCTCAACTGCGGGTCATTCCTCAACTTAAGGACAGCTATATAACTCATTGTCTCGTCTATATTAATCTCTCCCTGTCAACACCTCACTTTATGTACTTACAAGACCTGAATAAGTAAGAACACTTTTTAACACTTTTCAGAGTTCCAATCGGTGAGTAAATTGCTTTCCCTACTGACTAAACTTTTTCTTATTTCGAATGTGTCTAGCCTGGAGTGATGTCTCAAGGTTCAAGTGTTTCCAGCGTTACTACTAGATGGCAGCACTAGTAGTAACACGTTGCACACAGTCACTACCTCTTCAACAGTCACTATATAGATCAGACGAGTGGAGTCAAAAGCATCACCTCTATAACCTCCTGACTTAATTAACGGTGACCGATTTTTCTTACGCTACATGTAAAGACGAGGCCTTGAGGGAGAAAATGTGGGTGAGTTTTTAGGACCTACAACAAAGCCTTCAGTGGTGGTGGCTGGGTGGATGGATCGTTCTGACTGACTGACTGACTGACTGACTGACTAGTGGAGAAGCATTAGCGGATCTGATATCAAACTGCATTAATCCCATTACTGATCCTCGTTAAATTTGCTATGATTAATGTATTTCTATCCACATCTCGGAAAATATCTATAAATTACTGTTTCTCCTTTTTTCTCTCAAAGCTACCATCACATAATTCTCTCTCTCTCTCTCTCTCTCTCTCTCTCTCTCTCTCTCTCTCTCTCTCTCTCTCTCTCTCTCTCTCTCTCTCTCTCTCTCTCTCTCTCTCTCTCTCTCTCTCTCTACCTTTATTCCATCTTAAACAACCCATTACAGTCTTTCCTTCCTTATTAACTGCCAATTAACTCCTTTCCTCTCCTCTCTCAACAGCTCCCGGCCAATTCGCTTCCTGCCGCAACTCTCCACCACTTCCAACGCCCCTTCAAGTCACCCTCTCAGTGAAAACATGACATGGAGTGAAGGAAGATAAACAGGTCACTCATAGGTGTCTTGAAAGTGATGCGACAGTAACCTAACCTAACCTAACCTGGATTATTTTTTTTCTTTCCACGTAGAGACACTGAGTTTGGTGGACATATGAAGGACTACTGAAGGAAGTATTCAAGACAGTGGTGGTATTTTTTTGAGATATAAAATGTATGTATTATAAGGATTATTTTGCCTTTTTTCTCTTTTTTTTGTGTATGTATATCGTCTGGGGCCAATCATTCTCGTGTAGACTCTGGTTTACCTCAAGAGGAAGTTTCACAATCTGTCTCGCGAGTTTTGTTAACTTATCCATCTCACTTCTGTTTACTCTTCCTCCTATTCGTCAATTTTAATCTGAGGGGATTGTCATATTCTTTCTCTCTTACTTTTCCTTCCTGAGTCCTTGGCAGAATTCATGAGCAATACGATACAAGGACAAGCAGTATATATGACAATCACACGACTGCATTAGAGAGATGAGGAGAAGGAAGGGCGGGAGGTAAGGTAGTAGTAGTAGTATTGGCAACCATCACAGTTCACGTTTTCTATCTCGGTTATCAGAAACAATACGAGACAATAAAATAAGATTATGTCAACTTCGTATTTCATTCTAAACTCAATACAAATATTTAACACAATTCATCCTTGCATCTTTAGTCTTTCAACGTTGTAAATATGTCTAAAAATCACTGCATTATGTTTGTTGGGGTAACCTAACCTAACCTAACCTAACCTAACCTAACCTAACCTAACCTAACCTAACCTAACCTGTGATTAGTTATACATTATCCAAACACCTGAACGCACGCTATGATGTTTGAGTGTGTGGCTCTTCTGTTTCATCGATTCTATTTTCTATTCTCTCTCTCTCTCTCTCTCTCTCTCTCTCTCTCTCTCTCTCTCTCTCTCTCTCTCTCTCTCTCTCTCTCTCTCTCTCTCTCTCTCTCTCTCTCTCTCTCTCTCTCTCTTTCCATCCTTTCACAATCAAGGCTTGCAATTAACAAGACGAGAATAGAATATGTATAGAAAAAACCTGATGTGTAGGTGTTCTCACTCGTTCATGTTATTTATTTAAGAACTTTTTCACCGTCTATGTAATTGTTTGTATTGAATGTTAACAGAAAATACTGAACAATATTTTCTATCTACGTTATTTTTTGTATTCTAAACTAAGTCTGGATTTTAAACTTATGGACGATTTTGGAATATTCTGTAATACACTTATGGTGAAACATTTATTTCTTCATGCGTGTTTAGGGTGAATAACTAGACCATGAAAAATGTATAAGAGTGTTTATCTAATACATGAAAGGAAAGAAAAAAAAACATTACTACAAAATACAGACAACTATGACTGTAGTTAATTAATTCTTATCATACATGGAAAATTAAAATATAAATACAAAAAATAAGCAAAGAAAACCAACCTATATTTTTTCTAACCAAAACTAAAACATAAATATAATAGTTAATATGAAGCTTTAAATCTACGAAAAAAATACAAAGGAGAAAAGAAAAATAATCATGTATATATATTTATAGTTTAATGTCCCCTTTTTTTCCCCCTGCCTTTGTTATATTTCCCTTTTTTCCCTTCCTTTTAGTTTTATTTCCCTCTTTTTCCCCCTGCCTTTTAGTTATATTTCCCCTTTTTTCCCTGCCTGTGCGTTGATCTGCCTGTTTATTCGTTTAATTACCCTTTTTTTCCCTTCCTTTTAGTTTTATTTCCCTTTTTTTTCCCTTACCTTTTAGTAATGTTTCCCCTTTTTTTCCCTGGTCTTCCCTATTTTCCTTCCTCGCGTGAGACATAATTACTCTCTCACTTAGTTAACCTGACTCTCCATTCTGTTGACGTCCTCCCTTATTGGTGCATAATGACTTAATTATTTTCAGTCCACGGGGTTAATTCAAGCCATGACTGTTTGTGTGTGTGTGTGGGTGTGTGTGTGTGTGTGTGTGTGTGTGTGTGTGTGTGTGTGTGTGTGTGTGTGTGTGTGTGTGTGTGTGTGTGTGTGTGTGTGTGTGTGTGTGTGTGTGTGTGTGTGTGTGAAACAGTGCATAATACTATCTTCCCAATACAGATCTTCACACAATTGAACACGGAATAAATAGATAGATAGATAGATAAATAAATAAATAGATAGATAAATTAATCAATAAAAGACAACAGTTATTACCTCTAAAAAAAAAAAAATCGTAACAAACATATAAAACTTGCCTTTCAAACAACACAAAAAAAAATAATAATAAAAAAATAATAAAAAAAAACATTATATATAGTACTACTTCTTCCACTAGTCACTAAAAACTCACATCCACCTTACAATCCACACACAGTTAGTTCATAGTATACAGTGACACACACCTGACAGGCAGAGACACAGAGGGGAGGGCGAGGGAGAGAGAGAACAGCTGGCTTGCCTCCACTAGCTACTTGAAACGAGACAGAAGGGAGCGCTACGTCTAGGAGAATGTACAAAGTTGTCCACACACTGCTATACACAACAGCCTTCAAGAACACCATGAGAAAACTCGAGCCAGACTGACGTTCCTTGTGGGTAAAGTTTTCCCTATAAGTTGGGTTCAGGTGTGGACAGTTGGATTTCTGGGCATGGTGTTTTGGGGGATCTTAGGTGAGGTAAGGTGAGGTTAGGTTAGGTTAGGTGAGTCTGAGGAAGGGAGGAAATGGGTGAAAGAGTGCGTGGAGTGTGTTCAAATCGCGTTTCTAACAAGCCATCGTATTGAGGTTATTGATATAGCAGTTCACGTATTTACGAGTATGTATAAATCGTATAATTCTCAGCAAATATATCTATGTTGGTTAACTAGAGAATAGATTATCAATGAAGCACACTCACTATAATTCAGATTCACTACAACAAGCAAGCAATTCAATTCAATACTTCCTCGGTTGTAGTTACTTACATACAAGGGGGATTGTCCTTGCTTAAGTGCATTTTGTCAAGCTATTCCTTTACATGTCCTTGGCCTTTACACGGGTCATGAATAAACAATTACTCTTTACACACAGGCCAGACACTGCTCCCTTAACTTTGACATTTCAATTACTACACTTAACCTCGCTCACGCTGACCCTAACATACTTTCTTTACCTGACTTACTCACACTGACCGCCAAATACTTATAATATTACCTCACTCACTCTGACTCTAACGTACTTACTTTACCTAACATACTTGACCCTAACAAACTTAAAATAATAGTCATTGCAGCGAAGACGTCAAATCAATACTAATCCAAATGTTTCAGACGATTGGTATAGGAATTGAAAGGAAGGAAGGGGAAGGGGAAGGAGAAGGAAGGAGAAGGAAGGGGAAGGAAGTGGAAGGAAGGGAAGGGAATGAGGGAAGAACATAAATCAACTAAGAAGAAGAACTACACTGCATAGGAATTAGAAGGAAGGAAAAGGAAGGGAAAGGAAGGGAAAGGGAATGAGGAAAGACCATAAATTAACTAAGAAGAGGAACACTGCACAAATATCTATCATGGTAACGAGCTTTATAGTAAAAAATGTTAAGTGAAAGGAAACATTTGGGTGGAAAGTGGAAATGAAGGGAAGAAGTGTTTCGAGAGTGGGATAGAAGGATGGATGGAAGGAAGGAAGGAAGGAAGGAAGGAAGGAAGGAAGGAAGGAAGGAAGGAATATGTACCTTTCGTTTCTTTGTTTTTCATTACCGTCATCTGTCATTTTCTTTTGTTTTTTCTCTGTATTAAATATCTTTTCTCTCATAAGTCTTCTGCTTCGTGTTTTACGTCTATCAACTTTCACATATTTCTTCCATTTTCTTTGGCATTACAGGTGGTATTGGGGTTACTTATGTAATTTATAGTATTACTTGCTCCAATAGTAATAATAATAATCATAATAATAATAATAATAATAATAATAAAAATAATAATAATAATAATAATAATACCACATTATCAAAAATTGTATTCATCTAAATAATTAATTACCCGAAACGAGATTATTAAAGAAGCCTAATTTGTGGTAATGATGTGTGACCAACGCATTTTCAGCCTCATTAATACCTGCACATCATCTTCATTTTACTAAGTAGTTTATAATCACTTACGTAACTGCAGGTCATTAACTTTAACTGCGACTTAATCAGAAATTACTGGTGAAAATTTAAACATTATCAGGTTAATTTACTATTTATTTGAAATGAGAGAAAAAAAATCATGATAACATATAACACATTCAACTTCTTCTCTACCAGTGTGTGTGTGTGTGTGTGTGTGTGTGTGTGTGTGTGTGTGTGTGTGTGTGTGTGTGTGTGTGTGTGTGTGTGTGGTACTACAATACTTAACTTAACTTGACAGAACTAAAAGTACAATACGTGTTAATAATATTGTTTCTTGCCTCAGTTGATTAAGTTTGTTTATCAATTTTTATCCTAATTCAAAATTGTAGGTTAAATGTTGAAAAAATAAAAAAAAGTTGGATTTGGATAAGAATGAAATAATTTGGTTGAAAGACTTGTAGATCTAAGGAATACATTATTTAATAGCATTGTACAGTCACTAATTAATGAACGTAGGGTTGGGAGTCCTTCATATTTCAGTCTTTACTCAATTATTTATATACTTAACTATTTATATATTAATTTACGTATTTAATGATCTATTGTTTTATTCTCATTATATTTTCTTATGGAGTACTGAAGGTTCAATCAATTCGTCCCTGAGATTCTTATTGAAATTAGCTGATTTAGAATCCTTCCGAGTCAACCTTGAACTGACTCAGGGATGGCGGGAAGGAGGTTTAAGGAAGCAAGGAAGCATAACAGTGTTCGGAAAGGAAAGGAAAGGAAAGGAAAGGAAAGGAAAGGAAAGGAAAGGAAAGGAAAGGAAGTACAAAAAAAAAGAAGAAGGAAAGAAAGAAATTCCTCGTGTACTGCTCTGAAATTAATTAATCAGAACTTTTCACAGCGACTGGAAAAACCACTCTAGCGCACGCCTAATTAAGACTGGCAATTCATCTGTCAGGCTCCTTCACATTTTTCACTTCAACATGTGCTGGGGTGCCTATCAGTGCTACTCGAGCGTCAGACCTGCATCCAATCCATCCAATTAGCAAACTACACCATGGATTAGATTTGCACTAGGTAGGGGAGGCTGCTGCTGATGCTGACGATGATGATGCTGATGCTGATGATGATGTTATTGTCTTCCTCCCACACTGCTATTGCTACTGAGCCCGCCAAGACAAAGTGAAACCATTAGCCACAGAGCAGAGAACAAGAAGTAAGATATATATACACTGTTACGTAGATGGATATTATACATTTCCTTTTTTAAGTATGATAATCTTCCGTCTATGTTATTTGTATAGAAGGTTAGGTTAGGTTAGGTTAGGTTAGGTTAGGTTAGGTTAGGTTAGGTTAGGTTAGGTTAGGTTATATTATATTAAGACGTATTCCAGATCATTTAGACTTGGGATGAATTGCAAAATGTTCCTTCCTATTCGTCTCGGTGCCGCCAGCTGAAAGAGTAATGACCGGGCTGCCACAACTCTCAACACTTCAATGAATCACACCGATACCTCCTTCCTTCCTTACCTTCCTACGTTAGTTTACCTCAGACTTAGACTAGAAGAAATGAAGGAAGAAAAAAGTTTATATATAGCTTATTAAAGTCTTCTTAAGTTTTGTTCATTTATACTTTCCAGCTCAAAATAAATTAAACAAGATTATTTATAGTTTAAGGTCTTCTAAGTTTTGTTCGTTTATACTTTCTGTTCAAAATAGAAATACAAAAAAAGAAAGATTAAATATAGCTTGAAGTCTTCTAAGTTTTGTTCACTTATCTTTCCTGCTCGAAATAAAAGAATAAAAAAGAAAGATTATGTATATAGCTTACTCTTCTAAGTTTTGTTCATTGATACTTTCCAGCACAAAATTGGAAAAAAAAAAAAATGTAGAATAAAAAATTTGAAGAGTTGCTGCAAAAATATTCGTAAATGCCTGTCGGTTTTCAACACACTCAGTAAGATTTCCAGGGAAGCGGCGGTTCTTTCGACAAAAAATTGGACCTAAAGCTGTAAACTTCTCTTCTTAAGGCAAGTTGGGCAAAGATATCACCTCAGCACTTCAGACGACGAGAGAGAGAGAGAGAGAGAGAGAGAGAGAGAGAGAGAGAGAGAGAGAGAGAGAGAGAGAGAGAGAGAGAGAGAGAGAGAGAGAGAGAGAGAGAGAGAGAGAGAGAGAGAGAGAGAGAGAGAAAAAAGAAAGAAAGAAAGAAAGAAAGAAAGAAAGAAAGAAAGAAAGAATTAATGAATGAATGAATAAATGAATAAATGAATAAATGAAAGAAAGAATGAAAGCAAGAAAAAGAAAGATAGATAGAAAGAAAGAAAAAAAAGTGAGAGAATAAAAAGTTTCCATATTATACATACTTATAAAACTAATAAACCTAACAGGCTAATTTTCTCCACCAAAACTTTATACATTTCGTTAGCTATCTAATATTTCATGTACTACATCATGAATGACACAAAAGTTATTATGAGGGAAAATACTATAGCTACACAACCCTCATTTTACCTTCATCCTGTACCTACTCTTGTAACACCACATTATTAACCTACCTCACCTCTACCTCCTACTTCTACCACCACCACCAACACCACAACTACTTACCAACACTAACAACACACTCACCAAGCCAATACCAACACACACTTTCCATTTATAAACTAGCACCACCCTCTTTAACCCTTCACTAGTACTAATAACATCTCCCTTCCCCTTCCCCTACACACACAAACATACACACACATACGTATACTACTAGCATATATTTTTTTGACCAAGTACTTCCTCTCCCACCTCTGCATACAAATGTGTCATGCCTCTAGTGTATATTTTAAGCCCCTCGGCACCAGTAGTATTTACCTGCGCTTACCTGACCTAAATACAACATCACCTGAATAATTACCTCTCTCCCTACCCCCTCCACATCCCCCCCCCCAACCACACACACATATACCATCACCTACACTCTTACATTCCACTATTTACAGAGGAGGGAAACGTCGTATTTCAATTAGCTTAGTAGAATCCTGTGACCTTCTTTCGTTTCTTTTCCTTTTACCTATGTTTTCTTTTATGCACCAGCTATTTAAAATTGTACACCAGGCCGAGGGTGGATCCCGGCCTGGTGCTGCAACCCGCTTCTACTGTAACTTTATGCATGAGGTGAATGACGATCTGGGAAAGCAAACTCGGAACACAATTTTCATGCCTTCCCTCAAACATGTCTCCCGCAGCGATACTAGCCGAGAGAATATGAACATTACATGACTCAATAAATATTTAACCAAGACTTCCATTAGTTTCGCTACACATCAGCCAGCACTGTGCATGTGTTTAAGGACAGGAAATCCCTTGCACACCAATCTCTCACCCAAAGCAACGTAAAACCCCAGTAATACCATTTTGAAGTATGTGTTCATGTTCACAGTTGTTGCAGGAAGCTGTTACTCAGGCTACATATCTGTTGTTCGTCTTGGTCTCGGGCGTGGGGTGGGAGGGGGAGGTAATGATTGGACGAAAGAGAGACGAGATTATGATTTGTTACGAAAAAACATTAAGACATTCCAAATATCAATCTACCACATGTATATACAATGATTTTGTTTTTCCTTGCCAGCTAAAATGTGGCTATATATATTTTTTTTCCAGTATAGCTTTCATGTAAGGACTGGAATATTTCACTGGACGATTTCAACATCCAGTAAATGGTCTAGAGATTCAAAGGGCTTCTGAGGGGTTCTAAAGGGCGTGAGTGAGTGAGTGAGTGAGTGAGTGAGTGAGTGAGTGAGTGAGTAAGTGAGTGAGTGAATGGAGTGAAAAGAATTGGGAAGCAGTTACTGTATTCAATGTTCGGTTTCATACTCACGACTGAATAGAATAAATGAACTGCAAGGCTTCAACAGAAACTATAGAATAAAACAGAAAAAAACATCAAATTCCTTTATATCAAGCAAACATTTCATTCTTAACAGACAAAGAGACAATGTTTATATTATGAACAACATTTCAACATCATTATCAATACCATATTATCCTTTTTCTACTCTACAGCCACGAAGTTTCAATCCACCTAAGAGCCTCAGCATCATCATCCTACCACCTTCCTGGACCCTACGACCTTAACTACTACTCTGTGAACCCTTGTAACACTTCTTCTCCTCGTCTCCACGCTTCCTGGTGCGGGAGTCGTGGAGGAGGAAAGAAAACGTAGCATACACGCCTTGCTTCTTCATGTCCCTCCCGCGCTGACACTGTACAGCTATAGCGCGCCTTTACATCCTAGCAAACTGACGCACACCTTCACCCCCGTCAGTCCCAGAGGAATTCTGGTCAAGCTCAGTATAAAAGAAGAGAATTAAGTTTAAGATCAACGGGTACAGAGAAAGGGTTCGATTCTAAAAGGGGAGAATAAGAGTGTGTGCGTAAATTATTTTTTTCTTTTCAATATCGTGAATTAAAGTTAGGAATTCAAGACATTAAAAGACAAGAATAATCTGGTGAGTGTATTACTTTTTAACGTAGCCTTGCGATAAAAGAGAGAGAGAGAGAGAGAGAGAGAGAGAGAGAGAGAGAGAGAGAGAGAGAGAGAGAGAGAGAGAGAGAGAGAGAGAGAGAGAGAGAGAGAGGGGAGTAAGGTAATCTTATGTTCCCACGTGTTTGTATTCAGAGAGGAAGGGATGTTTATAATTGTCCATTGTTGTTGTGGGGGGGGCGGGGGGGATAGGAGAGCGTAGCGTGGGAAGGAAGGAAGGAAGGAAGGAAGGAAGGAAGGAAGGAAGGAAGGAAGGAAGGAAGGAAGGAAGTGAGAAAGGAAGGAAGGAAGGAAGGGAGTGGACGGATGCACGAAAATGTATGACGAGAGAGAGAGAGAGAGAGAGAGAGAGAGAGAGAGAGAGAGAGAGAGAGAGAGAGAGAGAGAGAGAGAGAGAGAGAGAGAGAACGCTGAGGATGTAATTAGGAAGGAATCAAGAAGGGGTACAGAGCGTGGGATGATGAGAGGATGAGGGTGGAATGAATAGTGAAGGAGGGAGAGGAAGAGGGAGGAGAGGGCGGAAGGAAACACAGAGAGAGGGAGAGAGAGAGAGAGAGGGAGAGGGAGAGGGGTGAAGAGGATGAGAACAAACAAAACATTAGGAAAGAATCGATAACTTGAGAGAGAGAGAGAGAGAGAGAGAGAGAGAGAGAGAGAGAGAGAGAGAGAGAGAGAGAGAGAGAGAGAGAGAGAGAGATAACTTGAATAAACTAAACATAACACAAATATATCCAAATAAAATCAAAAATAATAATAACTTCAAAACTTCTTCAAATTGACTATAATAATGAAACTATAATGACACGGAAGTTAATGAATCATCGACACATAACAACAACATACACACTAGACAGGAAGAGACAGTCACTTCACTTCCCTTCCCTTCCTTACTGTTTCATCATCCTTTCCTCCCCTTCTATCTATCCTTCCCTCTCTCCTCTCTCTCTCTCTCTCTCTCTCTCTCTCTCTCTCTCTCTCTCTCTCTCTCTCTCTCTCTCTCTCTCTCTCTCTCTCCAAACCGCTGACTGTCCCATGCGCCAAGAACACGTGTTTTGTCATAGTTTGTCCTCAAGGGCATAGAGTTGGGGGTCAGGAGTGGCAACGCTACCTCCTCCTCCTCCTCCTCCTCCTCCTCCTCCTCCTCCTCCTCCTCTTCCTCTTCCTCTTCCTCCTCCTCCTCCTCCTCCCCCTCATTCCGGTGTGGGTGGAATTTGTGGGCGGGTGGAGGTTTATAATGAGGTGGAATCTTCCCCACCCTTTACAGGCTAATTTTAGGCTTTGCTGCATATCCTGCGTTGTTGCAGTCCTTTCCTGCAGCACCGTGTTGAAGCAAGGCCAGTGCAAACAGCGTCAAGCTTCATGTGTTGCAGTCACACCTTAATAATAACATGATGATGGAAGCTAACTTACTTTTATCTAAAATAGTAACACAATAACGCAATATTTTCATCTCACTTCCACATGTAAAAGAGTAACACGGGTATTACATTTATAACGTATATATACACACCGTAAACCATACTGCACTGTAGATACTCAGCCTGACCCCGAGTCAAATGATACCTTATAAAAGCAATATATACAGCGAGGCACAATGAAACCCTCACTTGATGCGAAGCCACATCATGAAACTTGCAGCTGATGGGTAACTCAGTCCAAATGTGTGGTGGTAATGTGACTATACTATACCACCACGTACCCACACCAGGTTGAGGTAGGTAGGTAATATAATAATCTTGTCGGTCGTCACCTGCATAGCGCCAGTCCGTGATGTATGTGTGTGTGTGTGCGTGCAAGGCGGTAGGTCTGGAATCGAGTAACTATCAAGATTCCTCTGTAATGGTATACGTTCAAGGGCATGGCGTCGTATATCATTTAGTGGCAAGACTAGCCAGATAATAGTTAGTTAGTTAGTTAGTTAGTTAGTTAGTTAGTTAGTTAATGCAAAAAGGAGCAAGCGCCAGACATTAGTCAAATAATAGAATACTTTCAATATCATATCTACTTATCTAAGGTATATAAAGTTCGTACAGTTTTGCCGATACAATCAATTTCCTTTCACACTCAGACATCGGATATCAAATTTTACATCACCGTCACCGATAGATGAAATAAGTCACGTTTGAGCTCGTAACCTTCCCACTATCAGTAATCCATCTATGACACTGTGGATTGACTCTACAAGGCTGCTTTCAAGAAGGTAAAAAACTTCATTTGCTAATATACAAACCCACAGAGATAAGTTGGTCTTCAGTGTGTCTTTAATTCATCGATAAACGCAAAGCCAGATTCCACCAATTAGCTATAATATAATAACCTTCAATAAGCTATAACGAGACATTATTTTACGATCAAATCATGCTAAAAATCACTCAAAACTAATATATCTCAGGCTCTTTTTAACACAACAGGTTTGGTGCGGCAAAGGTGTGATCTTTGCGTGCCGTGTGTGCTGAACAAACAGTGAACCAACTCAAGCGATGGATGGATGCAAACAAAGGAAAAAGGAACCGCCACTGCAAGGAAATAAAGATAACTAGATGAGGAGGTAATAATGATCACTTGTTAAGCCATTAAGGTTATACTTAGAGGGAGTGAGGTGCTGCTACTTATACTACTATTACTTATACTACTATTACTACATCTACAGCAGCAATGACTTGTACCTGTGAAAAGATCTATACACA
>JAPQNM010000003.1:5163132-5173132 GCA_029783475.1 Metacarcinus magister | reverse complement strand
TCATTTAGAATTCATCATTTTTTATATATATACATCATTCACTGTAGCACAAAGAACGAAGCTTAGCATGTATGTAATAACGAGGAGGAGGAGGAGGAGGAGGAGGAGGAGGAGGAGGAGGAGGAGGAGGAGGAGGAGGAGGAGGAGGAGGAGGAAGACTATTGGAAGATACAACTAGTGACCACCAACCAAACCAACCAGGAGAGGAAGAGGAGGAGGAGGAGAAGGAGGAGGAGGAGGAGGAGCAGCACTATTGGAAGACACAACCAGTGAACACCAAACCAAACCAACGACCCTAACAGCTTTAAGATTTGAGGCGAGTGGTGCGAGGTGCGGAGGGAGGAAGAGGAGGAAGGAGAGGTGGAGGAGGTGGTGGTGGTGGTGGAGGTGTCTCTGGGGATGAGTGTACAACGTGAGTGAGTGAGTGAGTAAGTGAATCAGCCGGTTCTCCTTCCTATACGTGTTCATGGTATTAAGTCTGCATGGGTGATAACAGACTTACCTTGTCACGAAATATCTTTATATTTATCCTCAAAACTAGAGATGTCACACACACACACACATATCTCTCTCTCTCTCTCTCTCTCTCTCTCTCTCTCTCTCTCTCTCTCTCTCTCTCTCTCTCTCTCTCTCTCTCTCTCTCTCTCTCTCTCTCTCTCTTTCATACATAACCAAACACATGACAAAAGAAAAGAAAAAAATATATATATCACACTTTTTTCCTTTTTTAGGCAAGGAAGCTAAAGTTCAATACTCAAACTCTAAGTCATATTCAAGACTCCCTAAGGTAAGGTTCGACAAGGCCCCATCACCTCACCCTTTAAACCATCCAACGTTTACTTGCATCGCCTAGTAATCCCTCCAGCATCTGACAAAATAAATACTGACCTTCATACACGATCCATGATAAAAATAACGAGTAATACTTTCCAAGGTTGTGATTGGGTAGCAAAGTGGATGGAAGTGGAGGACGTGGAAGTCTCTTGTTTATGTATAACTGGTAGCTCACTCTTCTCTTCTTTTTTCATTTTTTTTAATAGTTCCGTCAATGTGGAGTTACCCAAATGTTACCCAGACACTTTATCTTCGGCAATTTCGGGCAAACAGAGCATAGTAAAGCTTATATGAGTTTTGAGAAGCACTACTATAAAGAAAGAAAGAAAGTAAGCCATTACTAGTACAAGATTACCCGACAAGATTTACCTAAAAGCCGTATAAAGTTTCTAAAGGAGAAAAAAAATAAATAAATCTTTGCAGCTATACTAAAAATAAATGTAAATCTACACTTCAATCAGAACTGAATGACAACAATTCCCACTAACACCACAATTATTATCCTTCCTCACATCAGATAAGAGCCTCCTTATATTGACACACAAAGCACGTTCATTTTTCTTCTTTTTTTATTTATTACTTTTTTCTTAACAACATCCTCTTGAAAATCGACCAAGTTTTCATTCAACCTCAAACTGACCCTTATATTCATTCACACAAGACACGTTCATCTCTTACTTTATATTCTATTATTTTATTTTTTTTAACAACATCCTCTTGAAAATCGACCACCAAGTTTTCCTTCAACCTCACACTCAACCAAACCGAACGCCACATGACCTTCACTCACCACACTCACTACAAACATCAGTGTCAATGCTACAAAGAAAATCGATGCACTTTAAAGCCCTTTGCTGACCCACTAAAAAAACAAAACTCATGTGTCTATAATTTACGAACAGTTTACAAGAATGGCACTTAAGTTACCTATGGGAGCCTTGGTGGAGTTTAATCGTCGTTCAAAACCAATGTCTAGAGACCTCAAAGAAACATTACCAACCAACCATTAAGAACATTCACTTGACGTACTGAAGAAAAAAAAAATTAATAAATAGAAGTGTAGTGCCAGTAAAATGAGATACAATTTTCATCTCTTTAACACACATCCTACTAGCTATAGATTTTTTTTTTTTTTGCAACACCATCTCATTGAAATACGTAAAAGAACCAACCCTTACACCACTACACCACAATACCCAACAACACCACCACACACCACCACAACATACCTCCAGTCAGTAGGCCTACACCCACATCTGTCTACAACTACATCAACTACATCAAACTATTCCTAACCACCATACAAGGAGAACAGCTTTTATATATATACACGTTAGCCCTAGATAGTTAGCAGGTGCAGAATTCATCTTACAACCACCACATAACAACCACATACCACACAGTTACACCAAGAAAGACATGACTATTATACTAACTTCAACCCCATTATAATTCCATGAGACACACCACCAACACCACCACTATTCACATCCTCACCACATACCAACAGACGCTTCTCCATCACAGACCAAACTTCATAATTTCTGTCAAAATTCTCAGGGGAAGGCGACTGTCTGGTTACTGACTACCTGTGGGCTGTTGGGTTCAGGAGGACAAGAGCTGGCACTCAAATATCATTGTCATTCTCTCTCTCTCTCTCTCTCTCTCTCTCTCTCTCTCTCTCTCTCTCTCTCTCTCTCTCTCTCTCTCTCTCTCTTGTTGGTAGTAGTAGTAGTAGTAGTAGTAGTAGTAGTAGTAGTAGTAGTAGTAGTAGTAATAGTAGTTATGATTACAATACAAATATTTTCCTAACCTCCTTCATAGTACAGGTATTCTAAGCTATCACCCTTCAATTATCTCTCTCTCTCTCTCTCTCTCTCTCTCTCTCTCTCTCTCTCTCTCTCTCTCTCTCTCTCTCTCTCTCTCTCTCTCTAGGCTAGGCTTCTACTCTTATTCATTCCACCACGCACTCACCTACCCTTCCCGACCTCATTCGTGCCTTGGGATCATAAGCTCTTCCCCGCTGTGGTATTGTTTCACCGTTTGCCCCTTTATCAAGCTCCACTGATTCCCACCCAATGAATCGTACACAAAGCATGGACATATTACGCCCAGGAGACACTACCCCTACCACTGCCCACTAACTCTACCTACGCTCTGAGCAAGAATCATTATAGCGTGTAAGTTACATGGGGATGAGATCATGGATAAGTAATAAGTGCAGTGATATATTGTATGGATGGTGAACAGAGAGAGAGAGAGAGAGAGAGAGAGAGAGAGAGAGAGAGAGAGAGAGAGAGAGAGAGAGAGAGAGAGAGAGAGAGAGAGAGAGAGAGAGAGAGAGAGAGAGAGAGAGAGAGAGAGAGATGATAAGCTAGAAAGAGTTCATGAAAGAAGGATGCTAGAAATAAGTGAAAAGAAAAAGAAAATTAATAAAAAATGACCTATTTCTTACGTCAAATTTGAAATGTGAAGGAATGAATAAGTATGAAAACAGGTCAAATAAATAATAATAATCGCTCAATTCACAATGCAATGAAGTAAACTCAAGCAATCTTACACGACATTGCACAAAACAAAACTCTCTCTCTCTCTCTCTCTCTCTCTCTCTCTCTTCTCTCTCTCTCTCTCTCTCTCTCTCTCTCTCTCTCTCTCTCTCTCTCTCTCTCTCTCTCTCTCTCTCTTCTTAACATCAAACGGCCACCTTCGATCACAGAATTGCCTCACCCAACCATCTGCCTCAAACCACGTGGTCGTAATATACACGTACGACCATTCTACCAAAGGCAAATGGCAGCCACATTACCCCCATTCCCTACCCTCCAAAAAAAGAAGCCGTGACACACCCTCGTCACCCACCCACTCACCCGCTGCTACAACCACCACCACCATCGCCACTCTCCTTCACCGGCTAACCCCGTTTTAGTGAGTGCAAGACGTTCCGTGCATCAAGGCCACTCATTCAGGTTGTCAAGGAATGCACTACACTCCTTAGGATGGGTACATAAGCTAAGATTTTGTTGTATGTCGTTTGAAGTTGACTTTTCTATAGTTGGAGGAGGTTACATTAATCGACACAGCGAACCACCACCACCACCACCACCACCGCCTCTATTCAGTATTACCAGTCTCGAGAGAACACGACGGAAAAGTCTAACATCTGTGTAACTCATAGGCTCCGAGTACTTACTTCTATGTGAAAAGAAATGTTGAGTGACAATGAGTTATTCCTTGAAGGTGTGTAATCACGGTTCCCACGGATGAATTATTAAATGTGCAAGGGAAAAATTAAATAGTAAACTGGCCTCTACTGAACGCAGGACCTTGAAAGTTTAAATGCCCAAGACACAAACACGGCTCACCGTTACCGTCCCATGTTAGGATGACACCTCACCAATAATGACAGACAACACCCGCTACAAAAACAACCCAATGAATGAAAGAAACTGAAAACAGGCACAAAAAACGGGGAGGAGGTACTTTTACGTTACTCTCACATCCAGTGATGCATAAGGAGGAAAATCGATGGTGACAGTTGCTGATATGCACGCTGCCACAGCCTATCTCGGCATACCCAGGCAGGGAACGCCCCATCAGCACCACATTGGAGCTGGTGACAACACGAGCATCACGTAGTTTTGCGTCACCAATGACACTGACGGAGGAAGGAAGGAAGCTACCGGAGTCCCGTTAGTAAGAACATCCTCTCTCACGGTTTTACTCACCTTGCTTCCGGACTGGCATCTTGACAGGCGGATATATCCACAACAGAGTATGTGGGTTCTCTCAGCTGAATGTTTCCACGCGACCTTCCCGCTGAGAGGCGAGGTCAATGTTACGATGTCACCGCCACCAAAACACTCAAACCATCGACCCGGCACCGATTTTACGAGAGTTCTCACAAAATCACACTGAAACCATAATTTCTGCACTGTCGTAGTGAAAAAGGGGCACTTTAACAAATCAGTGGGCTATATCTAACCCCAGAGACCTTCACTTATCTGCGCGTACACCGGAGAAACACTCAACACAACTCCCGACAATCGAGGCTTGACAGCCCTACAGTGATGGCGACTCGCGAGGTGGGGAGTTTGCGCTCTCACCTGTTAGACAGCACACACGCGCGCACACATGCACATACACTCACACATACATGGTGCCTTATATAACAACTAGATGGATTCATGTGCATTCTTCGGATATTTTTGCTAGGTAACTGTGATGCATAGATATTCGTGAAATAAACCAGAGTATATTAATAAGCTGTATAGGTTTTACTGGCAACGTCAGTCTTGTATGTGGCGTTATTCGGCGACTCTCCTGGATGAAGCCTCACCAGCTGGAACAGTTCAGTTGTCATGTGTGGATATTTACACAATATTATCTACAGAACAGTTAAAGGTGTACATCCTGCTGGCTATTAGTAAGGAATATATGTGTACAGCTGCAGTGAACTCGTTATAGTATGTTGTCCATTGGTGAGAAGGAGATGTTCTATGTCATCTCGTACTAACTTTGCTGAACCAGACGATCGTATCCAGAAATTTAACTTCATCTCGTTCACATGGCAGAGTCGCCGGTTTTACTACAAGTATAACATGCGGTAGTATTGCTCATTACGACTCAGCTCGGCTTAAAAAAAACAACAAAAAAATTACAACCAGTAAACATATATCGCGAAATAAGGCCTAGCCATTCAGTTCTCACAACCACGGATCAATATGAAACAAACAGACCGCCCCACTTTCCGTCTCGCTCGTGAATGAGCTTTTCGCCCCTCCATTCAAATTGATTTTTGTATATAGCACAGTAGTGTTTCAACGACTGGGTCACTCAACCAGCGTTCTGCCGCGGCTTTGAAGGAGGTATACTATTGTTATGCCATGTCGTTTCAACAGCTGGTTTGTGGTAACATGTGTAGTAGTGTTCATATAAACCTTTACGTGTTTGTCTTTCCCCTACCGATAAACATCACATTTTGACATTCTCTGCATTCTAAAGTCTATAATCTTCTGTACGTGTTAACATTCCTGTACCGATAAACATTACATACTTACATTATCTGTGTTATAATGTCTATAAGATAACTTCATGGCTAGTATAAACAGACTATCATATACTCTCTCAAAAGGTAAACGAACACTGGTTCCGAAGCCTTGAGTTCCGCCTTGATTAATGTAAAGTTGGCAAGCATGTTTTTTCCTAATAAACTGACATCGGATCCACCTAATTAAAGTGTGTATTATATGCCGTTGTATAACTAATAATTACTTCACTATTTCCCTCGTGTATTTTAGTCTGGTAAATAGCTATTACCGGAGACAGAAATACTGATGACTAGCGTAATGACGAAGATCAATACAATAATTACATCTATTAAAGCATTAAGAAAGGAAATGTGTATTTAAGATATTAATGACATCTTTCGTTGGTGTGTTTGTATGTGTGTATGTGTGTGTGAGAGAGAGAGAGTGTGTGTGTGTGTGTGTGAGAACCACGGAAGCAGTGGTTAATATCCCCGCCCAACCCCAACCCGGCAAGGCGTGGGTTCGAACCTTGCTCAGTTCGCAAAGGATTTTTCACTAACAAGGAGCCGTTACAGCCTCCCTTGAGCTTGGTGATGGGTGTCTGTGATGTAGCTCAGTCTTACCCATGTATCCGTGTCTATGATCTCTGAGCTCTTTCAGGGAGGTAATAACTGACGATCACGAGTCCAGGGCGTGATCATCCAGACCATAGTTAATTATATTAGTATGAAAATACGCACACTGAAAACAGTCACACCCAATAAGGCAGCCAGTCAGCCATACATACCGAGATATAGGTAAACAGGAAATAAAAAAAAGGTGTGGAAAAGCTTCATAAAATGTGCACCGGAAGCACTTAATTGGTAGTACGATATGTATCCTTTAAAAAAAAAGTGAATTCTGTTAACAAATCTTCCCTGCTTAGTGTGAAGTCTTTTTTTTCAGCGCAACCAGCAAAGATGATATTGTTAACTGATTAGCAGTCAGTTGCAGTGTGCACAAATAACTGAACTCTCATCAAAGTCATACATAATTATAAGGCAAAAAATCAAGTACTTAAAGGGAGTGACAGACAGACAGGACAGAAAAACCAAATTATAATACCTAGTCTTGCACAGTATCCCTGAAAGACTGCAGTATTCAAATGGCACACCGTAAAAGAAACGAATCACTTGTTAATACTGACTTTGAGTAACATGAATAAAGATTAGTTTAGTAACCACTCAAGAGTTGCCAAATTGCTATGGTGATGTGTGCTTTTCTGTGTGCTGGAGATGTGTGGCCTTATGATGTTCCTTTGCTTATGTTATGGGTTCAATAGGGGCCTGTGAAGGGCAGCTGCTCTCTGTCTAAATCCATGACTTCCTTGGCTGGTCACTTTTGAGGCAATCGTCAACACTTAGATTATTAAATTGCCTTACTGCTACAAACACTTTATTTGCCAATTAGCTGAACACTGTAGCAAAGTACACTCAGTTGAACTTGGCAGGGGAAGTGTCATCCTAACTTTTCCACATTGTCATATAGGTGGTCAGCTGCTACCTGTGTGTCCCTTACATACTTTGATCAGTGCTGGAGACGCATTTATTCCTATAGTACTGGATTAATGGGAAGAAAGAGAACAGTGAACAACATATATGATGAATTTATCTTAAGGATTGACAACCAATAAGTTATCTGGTTATTCAGGTACTGGTACATAATTCCTGTAATTCATTTTAGCTGCTTCTATTCATGTTAGGCAAAATTTTCTCTAACACAACCCATTTAATCAAAGAGCTCCACTATAATAGGTTACAAAATAGCAACATATTTTACTTTTACATGGAACTCAGTATTTCTTACCCTTGAACCTTTACTTTCATGTTCACAGCTTTAAGTGTTGTCCTCTTAAACCTAAATCTGGTAAAGCAACATTAACCTTGCAAGATGCATTTCTTTGTCTTTCTCAATTTTTATTTAGCCTACATGTCTAGCTTACATCCACATTAAAAGGGTATAGCTAAGACAAGGCATTTAGGGTTCAAGGAAACTTTACTCTCCCTTCCCCCTTGTCTTTTCATCGGAAAGAATGCAGAGGAGGGACTACCCAGACTCTTTCCTTCGTCCCTTTAGATTGCCTTTCACAAGCCGCAGGGAAGACGGTGGGAATTGAACCACTGATAGTACACTCAACATACCGATGCCTTACCCATCAGACCATAATGATAACCAAAGTCCAAGTGGAGGCTGGTCGACGTTGAATGTTCCATGATTACATTCCCACTACTAGTACTTACACACATTTCAACTCCAACCTTTATTTTCATTTATCTTATAACACCATCCATATGTAAGTCAAACAGCCAAGGGGACCATACATTCCTGCCTTACATCACTGGTATCCCAAAAGCTCTTATTTAGTTCTCCTTTTAACCTGATAAATGTCTCAGCATCCTTGGTCCTGAAGCCTCTCCACAGCGGCATGTCCTTGGCAACAGAGAGGATCCTTTTCATGACATTCAGCAAACTTCCACCCACATCATACACCTGCAATACATCCCACATTGTTGCTCAATCAGTTATATCAAATGGTTTCTCAAGATAAATTCATGTATTATAGACTTTCTTCACTTTCGTTACTATTTTTTCAAGTGAAAAGATCTAATCCATACATACCCTACCTTTCCTAAACCCTCCTTCCTCTTTGCTAATTCAATAAAGTGTGATCTCCTCTACCATCTTTCCATAAAGCTCTGCAGCTATACTCCTGTTCCTATGACACTACCCATTACCTACATGGACTTAGCTTATTTTATGTTGGGTTGCCAGAAGAGGGTGCAAAAATGGATTAATTCTGATGATGCCATTTACAATAACAGAACAAAGGTATCCAAATATCCAGCTGTGGTAATGTAGTTGTAATAATTCATATTGATGTGCCAGACATCAAATTCCATATGGCACTATGGGAAGAGGTGACAGACATGGCAATGCTATATTTAGGTTGGATCAAATGAAGGATGTGTTCAATGGAGGAACGATATTAAATTGTCAAAAGAGAAATGTGGAGATTCTGAGAGAACATCTTGAAGGTGATTAAATAATCCTACCAAACTAGGTAACCATAGACCATATACTGTAGTTCTGCTAGGGTTAACGAGAGCACTATCTCTCTCGCCAAGTTAAGCTGCTGTGAGCCAGGATTAAACTCGCAACTTTTAGGTCACGAGCCGAACACTGAACTTCAGAGCCACCAGGCCCCAAGAATGTTTTGAAGACTACGTTGGTGGGAGAGGGAGATTAGGTGAGGAAAGTTGCTCTTCAAATAACAGTATACTAGTAGTAACATAAATAGGATGTGGGGAATGAGTTGAGGGGTTTCAAAGTTCATACAGAGGACTGGGGCATTGTGACACGAGATGAGTATCATTGTGCAAATTGAGAGGTGTGGTGTAGTGGAATGGGTGAAAAGAAATACTTTGATGTGTTTTTTGAGAGAAAGAAGAGTGAAGGGTTTGTGAAGAAAGTGTATGCAAGTGAAATTGAGGGTCCTAGGAGGAGAAGAAGGCCAGTTGTAAGATGGAAGGATAGTGTAATGAAGTGAGTGAGTGAGTAATGGAGTACATGCATGAAAGAGGTGCTGATAGAGGGGGAGGCTTAGTGTAGATAGGGAGAGGTGGAGACTCTTCTGCCATGGCCTTCTCCTTGGGGGACGTTTCTGGAGGGAACGAGGCGTCAGAAACTATAGATAGATAGGCGAGTGTGTAAGATTAGTGTGTCATGGAAATGTGAGTGAGGTCCCAACCGCTTGTTCTTGTGGGACGGGTTTGCCCAATGGGATATAGATGGTTTGATCACATGGAGTTTCTTGTCCTGGAATGATTTGAAGTAAGAATAATAGTCATAAGCTGGTATGGATGGAAGGTGAGGGCATTGTGATTTGGTAGGTGCTCATGCTAAAGAATCAATGCATTCATTACTGCTAATACTGATGAGACATGGAACCCGGCAATAACAAATGATCATCTTGCTGCACAGTTCCTATGCTATAATGTCGTACACCACACTAAGAGCAAACTTAGAATATGGTTTACTTCCATCTCAACTCTACTAACAGTTCCACTCACTTCATGTACTGCATTCATAATAATTTCTTG
>JAPQNM010000003.1:5125632-5158132 GCA_029783475.1 Metacarcinus magister | reverse complement strand
AGGCCTGATTTGCCTCAGTCCTTTCCTACAACATGTGACATTCTGTTACAACCAAAAGGAAGGTCTCATTCCTATCAGGTAAAGTGATCTTAAGTTGAAAGTGAACATAATCAAATTAAATTAAACACAATGAAATGAAAAAAACAAAATAAAATGAAAATTAATTAATAATAAATAAATAAATAAATAAAAATAATTAAGTTGAAAACACCAATATCATGGTTGTTTCTCTTTTCTTTTTTATAAACTAATTCACAATTATATCATAAATACCCTATGAATACCAGCAACAGTAAACACCACTATAAAAATCTGAAGTTAATATAACTGGCATCCTTATATAAGGCTTGAACCATTAAATGGCATGCTTAGATAAGAAGCCTTTAGATAAATCTTTGGGGTTCACATAATATTGCCACTTTCTTTGACCTACTTGTCAAAGCCACGTTGCATAAGCTGCTCAATATAAGCAGAATAACCTTTGATACAGAATCCTTGGAAAAAATACACCATGCAGAAAACATTAGCAGTTTACACTCAATTTTTTTTCTTCAAAGAACGAACGAACTATTAATACAGTTAAATAGGCAGGTTTTTTATTTTTTTGAAATTAATATATCATTTGAGAAGAAAACTGTATAACATCTAAATAACATCTGATGTAGGTCCATGTACGTTATCACAATGTAAAAATGCGGTCTGTCTCTACTACACACACACACACATCATTCTGGGAAAGTAGAAAATAATCATGGCACTTCAACACATGTAGTTGAATTACCCTTTACTAGAGCAGGACAAACCATACTGGAGCCACACTTCAAAACACAAACTTACTTGCCAACTCACTGTACTGTAGTTGAGGTACCTTTTACAGTGTCTACATCACTTTGATAAAAACTATTTCTACCATACTGAATAAAAATCCTTAGCCTTGTTGTACCATTACTTGTACCATATCAAACGCTATGGCGTGAGGATAATGCCTCTGAGCTTCTCATGACATATCTTGAGCCCAAAATAAAGATATGCAACTTCCTCGTCTTCCTTGGCAGCACACAACGCCAAAGAACAAACAATCATATACACACAAGACCATCCTTGAGAAATCATACATTGTTCCCTTTATGTTCCGTATTTGTCGTTTCCTGTGCCAACTCTTTATCACATCCATTTGGTATCATACATTTCCAGTTCCGCCATTCCAGCATCCAACACAACACAGTCCTAACTTTAATCACCGTGTCACAAACATCTGCAGACCATACACAGTTTATGATTATATCAAAATGTCACTTTATCCAACTTCTGTCTTACGCCATATAGCAGTGCAGTGGTAAGTGGAGGGGGAGGGATGAATTGTGCTTGATTAATTTCAAACTCAATCTAAACACTGCAATTGTATAATCGACTCAACCACACCTTAAGAGGCATCAGCATACACATTCCCATCGTCCTCAACTATGGACTGGAAGGTTTCCATGTTGTGGGGTGAGGCTTCCTGGGGATCCTCTCCTGTGTTCTCCTCCTGAAGCTCCATAGTGGATCTAATTTGTGTTGTGTTCTCCATCATCTCTAAGTCCTCATTGTCTCCCTTCTCCCCATTCACCTCCACCTCCATGTTGTCAGCTAGACTCTCTGCATTGCTGTCATCACTTCCTTGGCCCACACCCACATTGTTGCCTGAGGGGCTGGAGTCCTCGCCTATGGGATCCACTGAAGAAGGATTGGCTGAGTCTTCACTGTGGTTAGTGTTGGCATTAACGTAGGAGGCAGTAGCAGCTATTGTGGAGTCACTAGATGTGGTTGAGGGCGTTGTGGCAGTGGGATTGGTGGCACCATCAGTGCCAAGGAGAAGTGCCACCCTCCCCTTGTTCTTCCCATTGTCAGTTAGGTGGGCAAAGAATGTGTTTGTATCCACTCCCAGCCTCACTGCTGCAGCTGTCAAGGAAAGCTCCTTGTTCAGTACCCTCTGGATGAGCTCCTGTGCCCGGGCTTCCTCCCATATGGACCGTTCCTTCTGGGGTGTTCCACTACCTCGTCCCTGCTTGTTCACCTGAATTAAACACAATTTATGTACAATATCCTAAGACCTACATACTAACAATGCAATGTAAGTATATTATTCAATCATAGTTTGTTAATCCCCCGAAAACAATAATTGACAATGTCATTCTGATTATTTGTAGTTATGTGCAATCCATGAAATCCATTGGTATTCATTACAAACTGTTTGATGTGTTTAAACACTTCACCTGTTAATTACTCATGTAGTGTAGACCATTTATGACATAACTGAGTACTCACATACAGACAAGATCCACACACACATCCAAAATTACATTCTTTTAATACATGTAAATGACATGCCAGAAGCTGGGCCGGATCAAGAGCTGAGGGGGCCTGAGACGCAACACTAGTGGGGGCCAATATTCATGATATGCCTGTCTACCATTTATAATTCTAAACTGTGGGGGCCCTTTTCTATGGGGCCCTGGTGCTGCAGCCCCTGTAACGCCCCTTCAATACGGGCCCTGCATATAATGCTCAAAGGATTGTATGATGCTGGTTGTGCCACCACTTTACAACACAAAACGAGGCCCCTGCCCATACATAAAAAAAATATATTCTTAACTTCCATGTAAATTCTTGTAATGTCTCTTACAGCTCAAAGCAGTTAATAATTAAGCATTACGACATGTTTAACCATCTTATTGACTCTCGCAGATTTGTAAAATTATCAACTACTTATCACCAGAGAAACACACATAAAAATATTTAGTGACACATTCATGATACTAAGGAATATACGGATGGCTTTTCACTTCCTAGACAAAGATATGATGAGAAAAGAAAATTACTTGATGATTAGACCAAATCTGGAAAGTGCCAAAGTTATATGGTGCCTTCACAAAAAAAATAATAAATAAATAAATAAATAAATAAAATAAAATAAAATAAAATAAACGCATGTGACAATATTGGAAAGAATAGCAACTAAAATGGTGCCAGATTTGGAAGATCTAACATATGAGGAAATATTGAAATAAATGCAACTGACAACACTTGAGATAATTGAAATAATATTACATTTCCTAAAATTTCTGGATACTTTAAGGGTAAGTAAAGACATACAGATCTTTGGTGTATTATAGTATTATTTGGTGTATTATAGCAGTGTGGTAAATAAATCATCAGGGTACCAAACCATCTTGGAAACTGTCCTTGAACAGCTGTTAGACTTGGTTCAATCCATTGTAAAACCCATCTTGGCCCTCCCCCATATTAAGGGGAATCATCTAGCGAGCCTTGCATTAGGAACAATTCTTTGAAAATTCAATTTGGAATTGACTTACATAATCAGGCTTAAGCTGACCTATATTTCTATTTCTCCCTACTGTCCTCTATACAGGGTCTGGCGACAAAGGGGAATTTTGATTTTTTAACGTATTAAAAAAAAAAAAAAAAAAAAAAGACATTGAAAGGAGCATCTAGACACTTGAGCCCTGGTCACTAATTGAAAGTTGCAAGGAACATGTATCAGAATGCATATGATAGAAAGGGTTGGACAGCATCAATGTGTATCCTGTTCTGGTGTTACAACATTCAAAGTATTAAAGCAACACTGTTATCATCTAATAATATTCTCATGTGTACAGACTCGTATCTTTCAATGTAAAAAATTAAGTATTGATGATGACAGTTTACTATTCTTATTGGAAAGTATAATGAAAATGATCAGAGGCTGAACTGTGATTGATCTATCCTTAATTAAAGTTAGTTCATCTTACACTTAGCGTATCATTACTGGGCATCAACTATGAATAGGAACAAAAACTATTCCACTACACTTACCCAAGAATGTTTGAGATACCCAAAGACCTCTCGATACCGGCCATACAAGGTCCCATATGACACCCCAAGGAGTTCAGCTGCACTCTTCATGTCAATTTCCTTGTTCTTGATGCCCTCCAGGATGCGTCTAACAGCCGGTTCCTCCCAGAATTGCTGTCGTGTGCGGAAGCCAAGATAGTCATTCAGCTTGAAGACGGTGTAAGACTTGAGGAAGTCAGCTATAAAGGAAAAAACAACTCAATTCACAAACCGAACCATTCATCAAAAAGGTTCCTAGAATATATGAAAGAAAATTTACACCTGAAACTGATGCAGCCAAAGGTCTTTAATAGATCATTCAGTAAATATAATTGATTAAATGGCAACCTTTCTCATGGTAAATAGTGGGGGAATATACCTCAAAGAGAGAGAGAGAGAGCAAGAGAGCGAGAGATTAAGCACTGAAGTAGGCCACTTCAACTATTTTATGTAAACTTACGTAGCTCTTGGCGTGCATTGACAGTTAGTTCTTGGGGAATGGGAGTGAGTACATTCTGCATGGGGGAGCTGGTGGTGGCAATCTTCTCCTGTGGACTCATGAACAGAGAGGAGTGCGGAAGCTGCTGTTGCTGTTGCTGTTGTTGCTGTTGTTGTTGTTGCTGTTGCTGCTGTTGTTGTTGTTGCTGTTGCTGTTGTTGTTGTTGTTGATGGGTCTCCTTTTCTTCCTCTCGTTCGTGCCGCGCTACTTTTTGTGGCGGTTCATGGATGGTGGAAGCTGCACCTCCACCCAGGCCTCCACTCGGTATTGTTCCGCCGCCTCCACTGATGACGCCGGCCACCCCTGCCTCGTGCTCCTGGCTCATCCGTTTGAGAAGGTTGGCACGCCGCTCATCCAGGCCGAGACCCTGCAAATTCACCAATACCTGGGTTACGTCATTTGAAGAAGCTATAACAGATTACATTGTCAACCAACGTTACCCAACACTATACTATTTTCATTACATTTATAACAATCATCACCACATCACTTGAGAAATTTCTGGGTCTAACCAGTGACGAATCAATTTTTTTGGGGGGTGTTGTTGGACAGTGGTTGTTGCACGATATACCATTGCTAACTTACAACACTGGGAAGCAAAGATATATACTTGGTTTTGAAACTAGCAGACTTCAAAATGTTAAACAATATACAAGATGAATGACTTACCTCTGGAGTAAGTAGAGCTGCAAGTGGGGCGAGGGTGGGCGGTGTGACCAAGGGTGCGTTAAGAGCCGTGGTGAGAGGAGAGGAGGTGGGAGGCATCATTTGTGGTATGGCAGCCTGGAAAAAGAATAATGTAGAGCTGCACCTATACAGAGGAAAGGCTAACACTTGATACAATGAAGCAAGGGAATCTCCAATGTGCTCACACTTAGTTCCCTTACACAAGTGATTCCCAAACTTTTTCAGCTTGTTACCCAATTCAACATGCCACATTAGGCGTGCTACCCCTTTCATAAAATGTTGTTAATATTGATGTATATGGCTATATTAAAACATTAGATATATTTTTTTTTCTGTCACCCCTCCATTACCCCCGAAAAACTGTTATATTACCCCCAGTTTGGGAACCACATGTTTGCCTTACACCATGTTTAATACCTTCACCATCACCACCTGTTAGAAGTAGATATAATAACACAGGTGCACAACTTACCCCGAGCCGTAGAATGGGTGGGATTGGGTTTGCTGTCTGAGCCACAGGTTGGTCCCCGGATACCTCTGCCAAACCCTTCACCTTCAGGGTCTCAGCAGTCTTGAGGAGGCCAGACAACATGTCCTGCAAGAGCAACTACTGTCACTGCAAAGCCTAGTTATTCATAGCATCTAATTACATTACATTATCATATCTCCCAATAAGAAGATAAGTTTTTGAAGCTAAAATTCAATTATGACTAATTAACAGGAAATACTGGGTGTAGTATTCTTGCATCATCACCATATAACACATAATACAGTTACATAAAATACACACCTGGGTAATGTTGATCTCTCCCCGGTACATGAAATTCACCAACTGTGAGACGTGTGTGAACTTCATGTCCTTCAAGATTATGATAGGAGATTTGTCTGGGTGCTCCTCGAACAACTGCTCAAAGTAGCTACTGCAGGCCGACAGCACAACCTAAGGAAGAGAACACCCATGAGAAAGGATTGAACATTTACAAATACTTGACTATAAAAAAGATATGATACAAACAGTATAGTTGTAAATAAAAAAAATAAATAAATAAATAAAACGTTCCCAAAATGGATCTGGAGTGCCATTTAAGCAGGAAATTAACGAATAAATAGAGAGAGAGAAAGAGAGAGTGTGTGTGTGTATCATCTGCCTCACAACTCTCTCCCATAAACATTTATCCATCACTTTTATCATATGTCATTCAAACACCTGCAGGAATAGTATTTTCCTGCCAACATTGAAATACAGATAAGGGACTTGGACATGGAAAAGGCACAGCAGTCAAGAGTACGTGGTGTGGAAATGAGTTAGCTAGTTATCTGAAAGGAGCATGTGGCGTGGTAAGATGGGAGAGTGAGAGCGAATTAAATGTTTATGAAAGATGTGGCATGAGAGTGAGGTGTGGTGTAGTGGAATGGGTGAAAAGTTTGAGAAGAAAGCATATGTGAGTAAAATTGAGGTTCCTAGTAGAAGAGGAAGGCCAGTTTGTAGAGGTGCCTCAACCTTACGTCATTTCTCAACTCAACTCAATTCAACGCAGCGTCACTTCTCGTTCCCAATCGCCCATAATTGTTATTCACTATTTTCTCCTTACAAATGCCTGATGATGGTCCTTATATTGTCATGAAATGTAATATAATATGAATACTGCCTTTGGTAATGCTTTCGTGTTGTATTGGTATGAAAATGTGAATAAATTAAAGATAAAGCAAATTTATGAAGCTCTCCAAAATGCATCTCTATTTTCTCCATTAAGAAACATATTTACATAATGCATTTTCACACTATGTGTCGACTTGATGGAACACATTCCTTGCACCTGATGAGGTTCCAGAGTGTATCCAATACATTGTTTGGGAATGTTTCAACAATTATGTGGTTGTGATGAAAACTTTTGTAGTTACACAATGTCAGGAATTCATATCCACTGATATTTTTCTATATCATTAACTGTTGGCGTCAGTAGGCTTATGGAGGCACAGATGGACTTGCCTCGCCTGTTATTTGGCGTAGGTTTTCAGATTTTTATAGTAACACCTCAAATGTTTACGTTCTCTCGTGAATATGTTAAGAACGTGCGAGGCTAATTGCTACTACAGCCTCAGATACATATAACATTGTAAGTTCCGTCTGAGGACAGTATGGCAGTAATTTGGGTAGCCTTTGGCCACTCGGCGGTGATATCAAAGAATGAAAAGTGGTCAGCAAATAACGGGGAGATTCAAACCCGGGACCCTAGGCTCGCATACCTGAGCGCTAGACCACTGTACCACTGTTTTTACATTTATAAGATATACTTTGATTCTCTGAAGCTGTATATTGGTGGTATTGCTTTGAACTGAGGGATCAGTTTTAACAACTCCATCCCATCATGGTTTAAATTATATTGCAAAATAATTACAAACAACACACATTTTTGAACTGCTAGAAGAAAAAAATTTGCATTAAGCTGCACCACTAAACCTCACAAACCAAACAAAGATGCTCTCACTGCCATGTGGAGGACACCGATGTGCCAAGGTAAGGTAACATGCGTTGTAGCTTCTATATTTGTTAAAGCATCTCAATTTCATAAAAAAAAAACCATTCACAATGGCATAATTTGTAGTTACATCTGTTCAGTAACAAAACCAACTGTACTACAATGACTTGCAGCTTGACCGAAGACTTGGTTGTGGTAATTTGCAACTAAAGACCTCTAACTTCACTTAAAATTTTGTAGATTGTATTTCATTTTGTCCTCATCCTTCTGAAAGGCTTCATACATGCTTTCATGTGTCAGCTTTGTTAACCTTATCATAGTTACCCAAGCTGCAAGGTCTCTCACAGTTTCCTTGCACAAACCTACATCTCTAACATACTCCTGGACCACTTCGTTCCAAGTTTTCCCGAATTTACCTCTAAAATTTCTACCAATCCTATTCATATATTTAACTCTTTTCACCTAATCACCTTCTACCATCCTCTCAATACGCCCATATAACCTCAGCCTACTTCATCTTTTTTCCAGACTAATGGACTCCACTCCCATCTTCCTCCTCAGTTCAACACCTGTGATCCCAGCTCTGTTGTTCAATAATGCACTATACATCCATGTCATCATTTTCATCGAAGTCCATTCTAGCCTGCAGTCATCATCCTCTTTTACTGTTCAGGTTTTTTCCTACACTCCTTAAATAAGTCACACCTATGTGCCCCTTGGATCTAAGAGTACACCTAAACATTAATAATGACTAAAGTTCCCTTAACTTCCTCCTTCCACTTCTTATTCTAGCCATTACACTACCTCCTCTACAAATTACATCTCCTACTTAAGAAAATTCCTCAACATGTGCAAGGAACTCACAATTTAGTTGTTGTCACCTATCCCTCCCATCTCCAATCCTATATATTATATATTTAAACACTACAATATTCTGCATGACCACACGCTATCAGTTATTCGTGCCACCACCTTCACGTGAAATCATGAACTTTGTTTTATGCACATTTACCTTCCACATTGTTATAAATTAAATCTCACGTTCTCACAACTTAAGAACAAGCTGATCAAAACATCCCTGAAAACTTTATATAAATTCAAATGAGATATTCCAAGGATTATGAGTGGACATTATGAACAGAAACCAAAAACCAGAAACCCTATGAACATAAACTGTAATATGTTGACGTAATTGACTTCTGTTGGAGAAAAAATTGCATTAAATTAGGAAAATGCATGTGGTTATCCTACACTAGTCAGTGGTGATATAAAATTACATTACATTGCTTGGATTAATTATGTTGAACGCAATACAATCTTGTCAATACCCAATTAACTCTCCTCACTACACATTTTTACCACAATGACAAATCACTCTATTAAAGTAAGTCTTCTCTCTTACATAAATGTCACACCTGAGTAATGAAAAAAGAAAAAGAAAAAAAATGCAGTTAATTTAGGAGGAGCCCATATTGTCTATCTCTATATATTGCTTCCTTAATATTCGTCTCTACATAACTATTGTCCTAAATCAGAACCTCAAGTACTAAGGACATGTTCAAGATTATCCTTACTGGGAAATGAAGATAAGACTTTCTTCTTTTCATATTACTGTACTGGCCTTCTCCCAAACATGTGGGTTGGCATGTAACAAAGTCACTAACACCTGAAGTAATTTACAAACCTAAACAGTTGATGATAATTCAAGCTAGTTCAAATACATGCATTTTACACCCTAAGTGATTGATGCAGTTTATGAAGAAAGTAGATGAAAGAAAATATGATTAATGTGTGTGTAAGTGTGTGTGTACAATTCACGACAGCCTTGAGGATCACGCACTGGACTCGTGATTGCAAGCCATTACCCTCCTAGAGAGCTTAGAGCTCATTATAGCTTGATCTATGGGCACACACACCATCCTCTTGCTCAAGAAGGACAGTAATTGCTTGGTCATCAGTGAAAACTTTGCACCTTGAGCGAGGTGCGAGCTTCAGCCTACCAAGTGACAGGCTGAGATGTTATCGACTGAGCTACCAAGCAGTGTAATGTATGGGTGTGTTTGTTTATTTGTGTTTTGCTTGAGCACTCCCAGGAACTGTGTACAAACTTCAAATTCATGGATGAGAAAGTTTGAAACCTATGAGAAAGAAATACAAATTAATCTAATGAATGATATGAATGCAGGTAGATGGCATGAAGAGCTAGAAGTGGTACAGTACTAGGATGGAGAGTTCTATGAAGGAATGAGAATGGTGACTACCTTGTGTAAGTCTGTTCAGAGAAAGGGTCGTTTCTGGCAAACAACCTCTCAGAGCACAAGATGATCCACAGGTACACCTGGAGAAGAAGGGTTAGAGGGGAAGAGAAATTGGGATTCATTGGTTATATAAAGTTCAATGTACTAGTAGATGAAAGGCTGAAAAAGGATGAGATGGCTGTGAGTTATGTGAGGTTATCTAAGGTTTCAGAGAACTGGTTGTTAGTAAAGCATAATAATTAATCTAATGCATGCCACATCTTATTATATTATACATAATTATTGTCTTATTCAAAAATGGGAATGCAAGAAACTACAATCACTATAAGTCCATTTCAACTATCTATATTGTTTTTCAATCTATCTATCTATCTATATATCTGGCTTATATTCCCATTTAAAAGGGGTAGTTAAGACAAGGTATTTAGGGTTTTAGGCAACTTCACTCTTCCCTCCCTTTCTGCACCCTGTCTTTTCGTAGGAGAGAATACAGAGGAGAGGCTTCCCAGACCCCTCGCTCGTCGTCTTCTACAATCCACTGGGATATAGCAAGGTGTTTAGGGTTCAGGCAAACATTATTTTCCCTTCCCCATCTGCATCCAGTCTATTAACAGGAGAGAATACAGAGGGGCTTGCCTCACCACAGGGATGTTGTTTCAATGATGAAATTAGTATTTTCTTATGTTCATTCCTGATGCTGGAAGGTATGTTTCAGCTTAGTGGAAGTACAGGGCAGATGGTACAAGTAAGAGTAAGTCAAAGGTACACATACTGCCGGGTAAAATCTTCATTCAGTGATGCAATATTTAAAATTCCTTGTTTATCAAAATGTGTCTGATCTAATAAAATAACGGAATAAAAATTGTAAGATACGTAATTTCCATAAAAATATAAAAAATTACTTTTAAGTGGATTTGACATCCCTGGTCCCACAAAACTTCCAGTGTGTGACTAATAACTATCTTGTGATGTCTCAAAAATGCTATGGAGTCATGTTGTTGTTGTTGCTGAGCCTGCCTGGACAAACAGCCCCGACCTCCTGAGATAGGCTTTGGGGATGGACCAGATTTTCTCACAGAGACTTCTCGGAGTGTATATTGTTTCATTATACAAGACCCGTGTTCTGAACAGTTGGTTTGATCCTTGAAGTTGGCTGTGCAGTAACATTCAGATGAAGAAAAAAAATTACACACACCATGGATGGTGCCGCTGGGCCCTGTTTAGGATGAGGCTACAAATTTTTTTAGAGGTGATCCAACATTCCCCTGACAATGTAGCTGAGAGGCATTTCTTTGTGCTGCCACCCCCCCCCCCCACCCGCTCTCTTGGCAGAACGCACCACTACAGATTTAGATACACGTTACAGTCAACTAGAAATATTTAAATTAATGCATTTTTAAATGTCCTGAAAGTGAGCAATGATCTACAGGTCACTTGGACACCTTACCTTCAGGTACTTGAGTTCAAAATGCACCAATATAAAAAGCAAGCAAGCAATACAGACTGGAGCTAAACACCAGAGCTCTATCAAGATGGTGAAAAGGCACACATGAGCTCAATAGAAAAAATATATATAAATAAATAAATAAAGTAAAATAAACAAAAATGCATTAGCTAATGTGAAAAGGAATGTTAATCTTGATGTTCATTCCTCCACCCATTCCTTCCATCTTTATGTTTTCTGCCTTATAATTTGAAGTGCCACTTTCCTCCTTTGGACTTCCCCCTAGAAATTCTTTTAACCGATTCATACTGTTTATATAGATTCAACTGTTTATGTAGATCTCACACATTCACATTATGTACGTGTATGTGAGTAAGATCCATGCCAAGTGTGAGGGCAGTGCTGGAATACTTGAGAGCAAGGATGGGAAAATAAAAGTGTGTAAATTAAGTGTGTAAGGTTGAAGTGTACTGACAAGAAGGAGTGGAGACTTTCTTAGCTGTGGCTGCCCCCTTGAAGAAGAATCAAGGAATGGCTAACATAATGGATGGATATAAATTTCAGAATATAATACTAATGGCACCCCATAACATGTCAGACATCATTATAAAACAATTAGTGTTGCAGAAATAAGAAAATGAAGGGATGGAGGAAATATGAAGGTAGTAGAAAGGTAAGTAGTGGATGAATGAGAGGTGAAGAATGCCAGACAGACAACCACACCAGTTTTATGTACCATGTCAAGAAAAAACAGACTTCAAAACATTAGTCCTGATAGCAATACCTAGCAACTTACTCTCAGCCCCTCGTGCATAATGTTGATTGAGGAGCTTTATCTCTACTTGAATGTACTGTTGACCTTTTGCACAACACAACAGTTATATTCCTGAGCCTGGCAAGCATAGGACAAATTTTGTGTTCAACGATGTGAAGTTTTAATGGGGAAATAAAATTTAAAAAATCTTTGTCATTCTGGGTCTTTTTTTTTTATGTTTTGCCTATTCATGCAATTGCAGATTTCAAGTTTGGCAAAGTCATGTTTGGTGAAGGTCAACAGTAGAGTGATCTTCCTTTGTCATCTCTATTGTTTCCATTAGATTGGTAATTTGGCTCGGAGTGAATAATGTATTTGAAAGGAATGAAGCTAAGTCAAGGAGTGTTTCTAATATTAACTACAGGAACACTTAGTAGGGTGAAAGTACCTCCTCCGCCACTACCGCTGCTAATATTCATGAATGTTTCCTGACCTTGACCTTACACGTTGACCTTTAAGGAATTAATAGAGTATATAATTTGGGTAGCGTATTAATGTTGAAGTTTTGGAAAGTTGTGGTACTTTTTGAGTTATGAAATTCTTAAATTGAGTAGGTCAGCGGCGGCCAGCTTGGAGTTTGACGCATCGAATGTGGAGCCCAAGATAACGTGCAACGGGAAGACTATTGACGCAGTATAATGAGGTTGTGATGCTTAGTGTTGTCAGGAAGTTGTTACCATACCAACAAACAAACACACACACAAAGCGAAAATATAACCTCTGTTGGCGGAGATAATTATATATGTAAAAATAAAAACAAGATGGTAGGAACTTTTAACCTCCATAGCCTAAGTTACTCCTCTGCCTGGTGTTACATCCTACATGAAATATATGATGTCACTTCTGGCTTGAGTTCATTTTTTTATAGTTTTACTTTTTATCCTGAAACCGGACCATAATTAACAACATATTCACACATACTACGGCTTGAACTCATTTAAGAGAGGAGTATCAAGACACCTACAACGTTAATTTGGCCTCACTTTTTTTATATCGTTTTTTATTGCCCTTGGCCGCTTCTCCAATAGCAAAAAAACAAAAAACAAAAAAAATACTGATGCAATGCTGAGTCTTGTTCCTGCAAACATGTAACAACTCAACGCAAATAAATGTTTCACTACTGCTGGTGTACATTATCTCCCTTGATTTACACCACCACATTAAGCTCTCACTGACCTTGTGTGCCCGCAGAGACTTGCCCTCACAGGCCAAGGTGACATCAGTGAAGGACTCGGACTGCAGCAAGCGGTCGAAGGCTCGTAGCAGGTTTGACTGATGGTTGTTCCACTTGAGGCAGTACTGTTGGTTCGCCATTGCGGACGGGGAGTGTGGAGAATCCTGAGGGTACAATAGCGTTTGTCAATAAAATAATGGATGACTCCACTCCTGCGTGTATGACTAGCTTGCCATAATCAACATAAACGTGACTGCATGAACATATACAACATAGTACTGAGGATCCCAGCATCAGCATACAGCAGCAAGTAAAGCAGTGATAGCACAACACTTCTGTGAGAACAATAACGTGTGTGCTACAAAACAAGCTCCTCTCCACCACTCCACCCCACTCCACTCAGCCCTTGCTTGGACCTCCCTCTGCAGCACACACTCGGGAGGAACATTGTAAAACAAGCAACAGGTATACACTTCTATGATAAGTCTATACATAAAATCAAAAGCATGCAGAGTACCATTCAAAATATATATATGAAAAAAATAAACAATGGATGTAAATGGTGCAGATATCTTTTTAACAACTACATATTCATCACTCAGTTACACATATAAAGTTTTCTTTCCCAACATCAACATCATCACCCATGTATCATTACTGACTTAGTGTGTCATTTCTATGATGTGTTTAGGTATTGCTTGAAAGTTATTATTATTATTTCTTTTTTTCATTTTACAATACAATTCTGAATACTTAATTAAAAAGTCATGTATTTCTATTAGTAAGAGGTTAAAGCTTAATTCTCAATCAACATATAATATACATATAGGTATGTATAGATTGAAGCAATTTTTTCTAGCCCATAAATAACACACATGGATGCATCTAAGAGTGCATTCCTATTCCCCGCACAGAAGAAGCAAAAGCTCAATAATTGTAATTGCATAAATCAGCCTAGCTCTCAGTGGTCAGAAAGCGAGGGAGGAAAAGGTGTGTTCCAAGCAGTAAGGTGGCAGTAAGAGTAATAATAATAGTGTGACTCATCAAGCTGGATTAGCAAAAACGCTTATCCCCACAAGTGACTCAGATAGCGACACTCACTAACCTTACTATCAATAAAGACATTCTCCACTTTCCACGGAGGAGAAAGCCCGGAGGAGGAAGCGTCTACAGAAGGACACTCAGAGGCTATTGGCTGAGGATCACTAGAGCCGGCCAACAGACAGTCCTCCATTCCCTCTATGTCAGGTTTTGGGATAATGTAACACGAGATACACTTCCGCAAGTGTCTCCTCAGCCTGTCAACTTTTGCACTAACCCTCTGCTTACAGTGAATACAAATCACAACATAATGTTTCTCATCAGTCCAGCGTTTGGTAAAGTGAGACCAAACAGAATCACTCCGCCTCCCAGCTTTACCCTCTCTGATGCTCATGTTCCTTAAGTAGAGAGAGAGAGAGAATGAAAAGTTTTAATTATACACTCCATGAAGAAAGCACATGCTGTAAGTTATCATTCTATGCCTTCAAATTCCTGGTTACAATATTCACAAGAACAGAGTTATAACAAAGCTCTACACAGTATCATATGACAGGCTCCTTAAAATGGCATTGTCAGTGGAAGAATAGTTTTTGCATTCACAAAAATAAGTTTAATTAGTATTAGTAGTACCTGAATTTGTTTGCACCGTTATTAAGTTACCTGAAAGATCACTCTGTATTAGTAACTATATTAAAATCATTCCCATTTAAACTTGCTGCCTTATAGAAACAATTAGTGTTAATTTTTTTTGCTATATATATATATATATATATATATATATATATATATATATATATATATATATATATATATATATATATATATATATATAAATATAAATATACATATATATATATATATATATATATATATATATATATATATATATATGTATATATATATATATATATATATATATATATATATATATATATATATACATATATATATATATATACATATATATATATATATATATATATGTATATATATATATATATATATATATATATATATATATATATATATATATATATACATATATATATATATATACATATATATATATATATATATATATATATATATATATATATATATATGTATTAGCAGGATGTAGTACTCAATTTAAGGTGTTAAAAGTTAGGATGAAGATTAAAGCAATGGAAAGATATCAGTGTGTCTCCATATTTTAGTAAAATTACATTCTAAGTACATTTTATGCATGAGTTTGGGTTAAGTTGAAAAGTTTCTGCAAAAAAAAGTTGCTAGGAAAAATAAAAATGGACCCAAAGATCTGTGTAGTAAATCTAACGATGTCTTCACATATATGTCTTCACATACTAGTCAATATTCCCCTTTCAAATAAGATGTTTGCATTCTATAAGTAGATGTATGTGATCAACACTTCCTTGCCCACATAACGTTCCCTTTATTATATTGTACTTGTATGTACTGAGAAAAAACCCCATAAATAAATAAATAAAAAACTATTCATTAAAAATAAATAAATAAATAAAAAAAAATTGAAGTTCTGTATCCGTATCTACATTTGTCAACTCAATGTATGCTGAATGATATGGAGATAGTGCCAGTAAGAATGTACGAACATAAGTCAGATGTAGTAGAGATGCAGAAGATGCAATGAATGTGTGGACTGACTAGAGACGACAGAACAAGAAAAGCTTAGATCACAAAAACACTGAAGGTTATAGTGTTGGAGAAAGTATAACAAGCAGGTTAGAAATGGCAAATACAAGTGATAAAACGACAAAGAGGATCACGTATGTAGGAAGACAAATAACAAGAATAAAAGTACAAGGGAAGCAAGTAAAGAAGATCAAGGAGAAGATAGATGAATTATGTAACAGGAAGACAGGAGACAAAAAAACCAAAAAACCCATCAATTAACAAATAGTAAAAATAACAGACCATAGTGGAGAATGGCTCATACACAAAAAGTAACCTCATTGAAATTAAACTAAGAAGAAGTGAGTGTTGATAGGACAGTGTTTCACTCATATTTCATACACTAGTACTATTTCTCATGGGTTAAGGAATACCGAGAGGTCCTATTCTACAAGCATTCAGTATACGAGAAGGCAATAATAAGAGCTGAATAAACTAGGGTCAACTTCTACTTACGAGATCGAAAATCCAAGGATACGACATTCAAATTATGATGAGTAAAATTACCAAGTTCAAAATGCCAGCCCTTCCACATGCATTCCAGCTTTATGATGATATATAATGATTTAGATGAGCAGAGATAAGTTTTTTGAGCAGTAGAGGTCAGCATATCCCTCCATTTGTACCCTATATACACTACACACTCTCGTATCACACAGCTTCCCCTAGAGTGTGTACATATTTTTTGCTCATATCGTGCCTCGTGACTTGATGATTTTAGTGATTTGCTGGTTTACTTAATGTGCTTATTGTAACTTATTTGTGCTACTGTGTTTTGTGTGGTGGTGTGGTACTGTTGTGTGACCGTGTGGTGTTCATATTGTATAACTCAGCCTATTTTTGTTTTTACAGTCGTGCCTTTCCTACAGAATTGGCAGTATAGTGTCGGTAATATAGACGTTATTATATGTATGTTGTGTTTGGTATAGTTTATTATAGTTTGGAAAAATACATGCCTTTCATTGGGTCTTGAAACCAAACCTATATTTTACCCTTAGTTCTGTATTTCGCTATACGTACAAGATTTCACTTTACAACATAACTCCTCGTTTGTTTGGGACCTCCCTATAGACGGCCAGCATACGACACCCAAGTAAACATTGCTTTAACGAACAAAGGAGCTTCATAATCACACCTCGGATAACCAGAATGAATGAATAAATTAATGTAACTCTTCTACTGTCAAAAAACATAACTGGTCTTTAGGTTGAGGTTTGAAGGCAGTAGTATGTTAACTTCTTGCCTTAACTAGCATCATAGAAACTCGAGAGCAGAGAGTGATCCAATTGATTTATCTATTTTTTCATGGCTTTCACACTTCTCTACATCACAGTTTTTTTGTTTTTTCCTCTCTCTCTCTCTCTCTCTCTCTCTCTCTCTCTCTCTCTCTCTCTTGGATGACAAACTTTTATTCCTCCTTCATATGATAAATATTCCACAGTTGTTTTTCTTCTTCTTTTTTTTTTGTGTGTATGAGAGAGAGAGAGAGAGAGAGAGAGAGAGAGAGAGAGAGAGAGAGAGAGAGAGAGAGAGAGAGAGAGAGAGAGAGAGAGAGAGAGAGAGACAAAGTAAGAAAGAGACTCCAAAAGAAGTGATCATATTCTCACAGAAACTAAATAATATATAAAATAAAACACCCATTTTTCTCATGATCACTTTTCTTACATTCAAGAGAAGTTTACGACACTACACAGAGTATGTATCTTATTTCCCATTGTGATCCTAATTCTCTCTCTCTCTCTCTCTCTCTCTCTCTCTCTCTCTCTCTCTCTCTCTCTCTCTCTCTCTCTCTCTCTCTCTCTCTCTCTCTCTCTCTCTCTCTCTCCCCTTTAGTTTCAACAATGATGAGGGACTTGTCCATAATGTTACCTATTAACTCAACCTCTAATTACTATTTTAGTCAAGTGGAACACCTGGAAAGAGGTGATAATGTACGTAATACTAATATTTGAACATGTGTGTGTGTGTGTGTGTGTGTGTGTGTGTGTGTGTGTGTGTGTGTGTGTGTGTGTGTGTGTGTGTGTGTGTGTGTGTGTGTGTGTGTGTAGTACATAATTTAAACACCCACCCCACCAAAAATAAATAAAATAAATATATAAACAAACACTAATATTATGTATTTTTCATCAATTGGAGATTTTAATTGCTTAAATAAAATAGAAGGTTACAGTTACAGAATTTTAGGAAGGATGGAAGATTAATGTGAACTAATAATATAATACAGAATTTCAAAGCAAGTCATAAAAAACATTCTTTAGAAAGAGAAAAAAAAAGAGAGAAGGGCAATAAGTAGGTAAATTTGCAGGTCACATCGATATCATAATAAGTAAAGAAAATAGAAGTCTTAGTAAAACTGATAAAACTCTATATCTCTTCAAAAAGCAAACGTAAGTAGTGATCAGAAGATGGTAGGCAGTGAAAAAAATATTCAATTTCAAAGAAGAAAAGTGTGTGATAGTTCCCCCCCAAAAAAACTGTCCAGATAAGTTAAGAGAAAACAAAACCTACCTTCAACTTGTCAAAAATCTTAGAAGCAGAAAGATAAACAAAAAAATAAAAAGTTTACTGAATACATTGATAATATAAAGAAAAGAAAAGAGGAATCTCACAAAGGATAACTAATCTACTCCTCAAAAAACACACATCCAATAAAACATGATCAGATGATGAAGAATTATCTGTCCTCAAACCAACGAAGCAAGGAAAGGTTACAAGCAAGGAAGGTACACAGATAATTTGAAAGGCATAGGAAGAGAGGCCTATAGGAGATAAGTCCATACATTTTGAAAGGCAAGGAAGAGAGGCCTATAGGAGATAAGTCCATATATTTTGAAAGGCACAGGAAGAGAGGCCTATAGAAGATAAGTCCATATATTTTGAGAGTGCATACACTGGTGGGAGCCAAGAAATTGTTGTGCTATACAATATATAATAATACAGCTGCATAAGAGTAGCAGGCAATTAAAAATAAAAAGTAGTATGTATAATAATTTCGTCAGCAGCTACCAAGGAATAGATGAAAACTTTATTCCAAGATTACCACCGATAGATTTTACGATGAAAAGACGACAGATAGGGTATAGAAAGGGAAAAACATAACTTCAACACTGCAGAATTTACTATAACTTGTGCTAATTTTTGTACACTGAGAATGGTCCTTTGAATAAACAGAACAAAGCAATATATTTGGCCTTATTACGTGAACAATGAATTAGTGAGTTTGTTATTAAAAGACTCCTGCAGTTTGTATGCAAGCATCAGAGTGGTTGGTCAGTTGACGTAAAGACTCAGGCAAAACCAAACTCAATAAAAGGTTCAGGCGAGGAGATAAAAACATTACCAACTCTATATATATACTGCACTATGTATATCATGTCTTGAAAGAAATTTTTTTTAAGAGAACTCAAAAGGGAAAGGAAACTATACGAATAAATAAATAGAAATGGTGAAGAGCATACTTAAAAATAATCAAACATTTGCAGACATTTCAATATCAAAATCTAACCAAGGGATAAATAAACTGAAAATGCTCACTGACCACAAAATCGTAGTCTTAAAAAAAAAAAACTAAAAAATGAGTAGGAGCAAAAACTAGTGAATTTTTTTTTTAACATTAATGCAGAAAGCCATTAACAAAAAAAGGTGAAGTTGTCAAAGTTACCCCAGCTGCTTCACATTCTTAAGCTCCCAGATATGAGTGGTGTGTCACCCCTTCCCCATCGTGCTCCACTTGACTGAAATGATCATCAAAGTTTGAGTTAATGTGTGTCCTTTGCTATGGACGACTCACTCTCTCGCTACCACTGAGTTAGAGCTGTGTTGGAAAGAGAGAGAGAGAGAGAGAGAGAGAGAGAGAGAGAGAGAGAGAGAGAGAGAGAGAGAGAGAGAGAGAGAGAGAGAGAGAGAGAGAGAGAGAGAGAGTATATGGTGTGGATATGCTTGTGCACATAAACATTATACATACATCTACACATAATAATTAAGAATAAGCCGCAATGACTATGAAAAATGCACCAGGACGAGTTAATGTAGTACACGAAAGGTAAGTGTGTGTAAGTGTATGTATGTATGTGTGTGTATGGAACTTATTTAGTAGCTAATCTCTACCTGAATCTACATTTCCACCTTCCTACGACTTGAACTCATTTCAGAAAGGAGTATCGAGAAACCTGCAACCCTAATTTAGCATCAATTTCTTTTATTACTCTATTTTCTTTAGGGAACCAGCAATCGCAAGTGTGTGTTTTTTTTTATAGCGCTTTTTATTGCTCTTGGCTGGTCCTCCAATAGCATAAAAAAAAGTCTAATTACTGTGCTTTCTTTACTTCCTTTGAGTATAAGTTAATTTTACATTTCAACCACATTCTCTTGTCATGTTTTTTTGTTTTGTTTTTAAATAATATCCTCATCATGCAAGAAAATACTAGTAGTGTACATAACAAAAGACAATACATGTACATACTGCCCTACCTATAGCTAAGTGATAATTTTGTAATGACGGGAGAGTCAATGCCGACTAAACTCCACTTAGACCTTGGTGATCATTATGGTTATGACTTGTAAAATGTCGTGTAGGTGGAGTGTTCTGTCAGTGTATTGATCCCTAGTTGAAGTAAAAATAATACCTATAGCTATTGCATTATCCCTCCCACGGCTACCCCTTCAGATCAATTTCTCAGTGTTTCAAGGTACGAGGTAATACATGTTGGACTTGAAAATTGTTGTGGAAGTAGAATAATAAGTAAAAATAATAGCAATATTTGCATTATCCCTCCCATGGCTACTACCCCTTCAGATCAATTTCTCAGTGTTTCAAAATACAAGGCATTCATTACATGTTGGTGACTTGAAAATTGTTGTGGAAGCAGAATAGTTTAAAAAAAATACATATATTATATTACAAAATATTATAATCTATGATGCGATGTATATAAATCCGAGTGAAATAAAAATATATATATTCTGAACTGTTATTCGTTTATTCAATTTACTGCCGTTTCTTTATGTATTACGGTTCGTTTTGATTTATTCATTTACTCTTTCTTTCTCATACATGCAGCAAATGGCAACCAACGTGTATAAAGTACCAGGGATAAGGTAATATAAAAAAGAAGGTGTCATTGTAAGCACGGCACCACAGGCTGTACCTTCAGTGCCACAAAAACTTAATCATACACGAATAAATTTAAGGAAAAGTTTACTGTAGTGACGAAACAGTGTTATGTTGTAAAGGGAATGAGAGAAAGAGAGAGAGAGAGAGAGAGAGAGAGAGAGAGAGAGAGAGAGAGAGAGAGAGAGAGAGAGAGAGAGAGAAAAAAAAAGTGGAGAAAAGAAGGAAGGAAGAGGAAGAAGAACAGACAGCAACAATCCTACTGGATCTAACGAGGCTAAAAGGAGAGGACTGAAGGATACAAGAACAAGAATTCTGGAAAGGGAAAGCTGGAAGCTGTCTTGTGTGCTACCAGTAAGGAATAATTATGAAGCTACTTTTGAAAGGGGGAGGGAATGCGACAACAATTATAATACAAGATTAGGTTAGCAACAGGCTTTCCTTCTCATGTGTATATATTAAAAGTTCTTATCATTTCCACATTGTATAAAATTAAATAGAAACAAAATAATAAATAAACAGCTCACAAATGGGCAACACATCATTTACATATCCTACAAATTCTCATCTTATCCAGTTTCTCATGTTCCTCTCCAGCCTTCCTTAGGGTGAGCTGGTGGTAGGCTCAGAACACTTTTTTTTTTAGCCCTAAGAGAGAGGCAGGAAATATATATTCATCTATGCATCTTCACACTTATTCAAAAACTGACAACTACCTAATTCTTGGAACATAATCTTTTATATATATATATATATATATATATATATATATATATATATATATATATATATATATATATATATATATATATAAATAAATGTCGCTAGTAAAAGGTAGCTAGAAATGTGATAGCAATTTAAAGGTTTCTTAATTATAATTTCTTTCTAAACTATAATTAAATATCATTATCCCTGCGGTAAGGTCTGGTAGCACAGCAGTGGATAAATCAAAGAATATTGCTACCATATTCTCTGTGTCGTTTGAAGTCATTTATAAAGAACCGAGCGAGGAGGTTAGGGAACCCTTCCTATGTATCGTTTCTTCTAACTATGAGACAAAGTGTAAAGGGGAGGATAGTATCACATTCTCCCTGAACCGTATGTGGACCCCTTGTCTCGGCTAGCCCCCTTAAAGCCAGGTCTATACTTAGTAGGCAGGGGCTACAAGAATACTACTCCTGCATTCCCTGACGAAGTAAGAAAGGCGACCAAGAGACGGAGCGAGATGTCAAGGAAGTCCCTCCTCTGTATTCTCTCCTACGAAAAACCAGAGCATAGCTGAGGAGGAGAGAGTAAAGTCTCCCTGAACCTTAAATGTCTTGTCATGGCTTCTCTCTCTTAATGGGGATGTAAACCAGGTACTTAGATAGATAAATAGATGTAAGCAGAGAGATAATTAACAACTGCAAGGATGGTACTGAGTTTATGACAAGCTCATAAAACCAGCTCTGCCTTTTCATTTAGAAGAAATTTGTAACCGTAAGTATCTATGAAAAAAATTAGCGTGAATAGTTAAGGCAATGATTTGTATCCCAAGGCTCTACATTAAAGGATCTAGTAGAGTTTTAGTTTTATGAATACCATTTAAGATGTTTCCCAAGGTTGAATTCACTTCTAAATTTCACATCTCTCCTTGCTATATGACACAAACTAACACTGTTGCATATGTATGGATAATCTTGGTAATAACATCAAGTTGTAAATCTATACACAAGAGTGTCACATAATATAACACATCTCCAAACTAACTAATATTCTTTCCTCCACTAAGCAAGGCAAACAAGTGACAAGAAGTAAATATGTATGTGTGTATGTAAGTACGAGAACCATTACTATATGTCTATGGATGAAGAAAACAGATGGTAGGTGTTAGGTGCACAGGAGCTGACTTGTGTAGGTCAACTGGCCTCTTGCAGCCTCCTTATTTTCTCATGTTCTTATTACAGAGGTGTGCAACAACTTGCAATCATGACAACTTGTCTAACACACAGTAAAGCACAAAATAATAAGGTTTTGGACATATACTCAAACCCACAAAGTGACTACATGATTTGGGGAAACACCATTTGTAAACTTATTTTTTGAAACATTAAAAAAAAACATATTAATACTGTCCTTTTCTGATCTAATTTAATGTGGGCATGAGAAACATTACTTAGCGTTCAGCTGTCAACATGGTAAAAAGTGACATTATTTCTATCAGAGGGTTTCTCCAACAAGTGTGTGTATGTGTGTGTATGTGTGTGTGTGTGTGTGTGTGTGTGTGTTGATAGTAGACTCCCAAAGGTTAAGCAACACTTTATACTGGGATCAGCTATAATAGTTTGGGTTTATCCAATTCACTGTTCAAGAGACTGCCTTTCACACTTGTCTTTATATTTATAAGTTCACAGTTGGAATGGTTACTAATTTACGTGTCTTCAAACATATTGTATCTAATAGAAACATCATACACTTTACAATATTATATGCAGGGTGATACTTACTTATATAAATGTTGGAATATAAATGTTAAATGGTATGTAATTATCAATAATGATATAATAGAAGTGCAGTAAAGTAGCAATCCACTGTGTGCCATTAAAAGTTGATAGCATGACAACTTAGGTAAAAGTTGGTGTGGAAGAATTTGTGAAAACTCCCTTGATTTTAATAATAATAATAATAATAATATTAATAATAATAATAATAATAATTAAATAAAATCATTAATATATATCGCACAGAGGCATAAGTGACACGTTTTTTGGTTAAAATTTGTTCCCTTTTCTACTCCCCCCCACAAAAATTGTTCTCTAACCATACAAATTAATAAACAATACATAAATATTAACTCTTCCATTCACACACAACTTAACATTTGCACATTTGCACAACAAAACAATCACTGCATAGGTATATAGCTAATTGTATGTGGTAGTTATATGTAGTCACTTTTTATGTATGACTTTAAATTGTGTTTGATGATGGATTGAAAACAATACAAGGCAAACAAGCTATGAACTATAGTATATAGAGAACTGCTTTCCATGAAAAAAAAAAAGTAAAAATAAATAAAGTAAAAATAAATAAATAGGTAAATATTTAACTGACATCCCCCAAACCATCCTTTCTCCACAAAAAAATAAATAAATAAATAAAAATAACAATAAATTACTAATAAATAAATAGAATACAATAATACATAAGCAATGTATACTAAAAATTCCAGGAGTTACAAAAACATCAACTTGAATTAAAAAAAATAAATAAATAAATACTACTACTACTACTACTACTAATAATAATAATAATAATAATTGTCAAGCATAATCATCCTCACTGCGAAAGTCTGATTATGAGTTTATTAATGACGTTACCTAATGAAGAGATTAGGGTAGGTTGGGTTAGGTAGGTTAGGTTAGGTTAGGTTAGGTTAGATTAGGTAGGTAGGTAGGTTAGGTTGTATTATGTTAGGTAGGTAGGTAGGGTTATGTTTGTTTGTTTGGGTGGGTGGGTGGGTGGGGTGGGGTGGGTGGGTGGGGTGGGGTGGGGTGGGGTGGGGTGGGTGGGTGGATGGATGGGTGGGTGGGTGGGTGGGTGGGTGGGGTGGGGTGGGGTGGGGTGGGGTGGGTGGATGGGTGGGTGGGTGGGTGGGTGGGTGGGTGGGTCGGTCGGTGGGTGGGTAGGTAGGTAGGTAGGTTAGGTTAGGTTAGGTTAGGTTAGGTTAGGTTAGGTTGGGTTAGGTTATGGTAGGTTATGGTAGGTTAGGATAAGATAGGATAGGATAGGATAGGATAGGATAGGATAGGATAGGATAGGGTAGGGTAGGGTAGGGTAGGGTAGGGTAGGGTAGGGTGTGGTGGGGAAGGGTAGGGTAGGATGTGATGTGGTAGGGTGGGGTGGGGTAGGGTAGGGTAGGGTAGGGTAGGGTATGGGTATGGGAGTGGAGTGGAGTGGAAGTGAGGTGAGGTGAGGTAGGTGAGGTGAGGTTAGGTTAGGTTAGATAGCTACACTGAACTACAATGTTGCCTATTGTATTAATGTAATATAACTTGACATGATCAATATAACTCAACACACACACACACACACACACACACATATGCACGCATGACAAGGAATACAATATAATGCACTGAGATTAAACTAATGTATTTGACTTGTATATGTGCCTTTCCATCCTATACCTATTATCAAGTACATATATATAATCTAATACCTAATATATGTCTTGAGGAAAACATATAATAGTGGGACCCTAAATATGATAATAGATGCCAGAATTAATAGTTAGTTATGTTGAAATAATGTAAATGCTTGACAGGTGGTAGAAAGTTTAGACTGTGTATGAGAATTAGAGTCAAAATTTAGCTATTCGATAGATTAGACGGTGTATTAGAATTAGAAGATAATGTATGTAGTTATTGAAAGCCTACCATGAATTCATAGTTATACCGTAGTCATAGCAATAGTTATAGTTACACCCACAACACAGTGAGAGAATCTAATGCACCAACATAGTTAAGCCACCTAATGTAGTACAATGAAATAAAAAAAAAAAAAAAAAAATGAAACCACATACTTAATAAAACATCATGAATGAGGTGTTTAGAAAAAAACAAAAAAACTATCCATTCTTATTTAGCTAGACACAAGGAGAAAAAAGAAGAAGTTTGCTCTACTAGTAATCCTGTATCAAGTGATTACTACATACATAATAACAATAATCATAATAATGAAGACTTTCCTTAATTAAACAACATTCAATAATTATTTATAAGACTATAACGATAACGGCAGTACATATTAGCGGCCTTAGAATTTGAAAGAAAAGAAAAAAATAACAATAATTATCATATTTTAGGGTTGACATAATAATTAAGGTATTCACTATGATAACTACTCACCCAGAAGAGAAGGGATAACTATTACTATGACACAAGATTCTCGCGTCCACCACAACCACCACAATCACCACAGTTTCTCGCTTCCACAACCACAACCAGTCTACCACAACCACCATCACAGTTGCCCAGAAGCACAATCATAACCACCACCACAGTTTCTCGCTTCCACATCAACCACCACAATCACCACAGTTTCTCCACAGCCACAGTTTCAAGCGTCCACCACAACCACAGTTTCTCGCGTCAACCACAACCACAACCACAGTTTCTCGCGTCCACCACAATCACAACAACCACAGTTTCTCCACAACCACAACAACAATCACCACAGTTTCTCGCTTCCACAACCACAATTACCACATTTTCTCCACAATCACAACAAACAATTTCTAGCGTCAACCACAACCACAATAACCACAGTTTCTAGCGTCAACCACAATCACCACATTTTATCCACAACCACAACAAACAATTTCTAGCGTCAACCACAACCACAACCACCACAGTTTCTCGCGTCCACTTCAACCACAGTCCACCACAATCACAACCACAACCACCACAACGTAACTTGACAGCACTTGATATCATTTCTATTTCTTCGGCGAACCTACTTAACGGAGATTTAGAGAACATTTTTTAAGAAGGAAACTCTAAACAAATAAATAAAATCTTCAACATACCTTAGGAGACATAAATAGCAGGTCTACAGCAGTGATTGAGTCGAGTCAAGGCTCTTTCCTTCTTCCTTCTTCTTCCTTATATTGAATTAATAATCTTCTTCGAGTGTGCATTCATTTTTTCCTGGTAATTCTCCTCATTCTCCTTTTTTTTTTTTTTTTTTTGGTTTTTGGGTCAAGTTATAAAAGGAGAGTCAAGATTACCTTTTTCCTTATTTCACTGTTTTGTTCACTGTTACATTCACTGTATTTTGTTTTTCCTCGTCTCTTGTGGTCCAAAACGACTCCTACGTCCACGTCCTCCCCTTACCTTCAACCCAGTCACTATGGCGCCTTTCCAATTTTATTTAGATAATTTTTTTGCTCAAAATTATTCCGACCCTCGCCGGCAGCCCCTGACAATGCTACCCGAAGCCAGACGTACGAACCTCTGTCTTATAGGATTCACATGTATTGATTTTTCAGCTTTTATCTCAAGTATACTGTGTTTTGTTTATTTTTTATTTATTTGGTGGAGATATATATGGATAAGTATTTGATATGAAAGTTAGATATCATGAATGTTGGGTACGACATGCTGGTGTAAAACGCTGGCAGCTAAGCTAACTCCCAGCCACACGAAAGATAATTTATTTCATTTACTTCATTTTTGGGCATAACTCGTCTAAAACTTATGAAAAACACATAATTATATGTAGCAAGTAACGTTGTTGTTAGCATCTATAGTGATCAATAGCTCTTTAAAGTTTCAAAATTACATATCAAAGATACGACATGTTTTCCGAGCGCCGGCAGCTACATGCGGCCAGCCAGCTGTAAGAAAAGAAATCTTGAAAATATTGCTAAACTTAGAGGTTTTTTCCCTTACAAAACTTAAAAACTACCTTAAATAATGCCGCTGGTTTGATTAAAATGTTGGAGCAGCGCGAGGGAGCGATGAACAAAGGTGACACAATATTAGCGCAAAGCAATGGCTGGCGACTCTTTGGGAAAGGGGAGGAAGGAAGGGTGGGAGGGAAGGGGTTTTGTGGGGGGAGTTGGGGGGAATAATAAATTTTTATATGGCCTCTGTGCCTCAGATAATGGAGAACGCCGGCATTCCATATCAGGTGGGGTGGGTTGTTCGCCTCGCTCTGCCTTACCTACCAGGGGAAAAATATAAGAAGTGAAGTCAAGTTAGGAAAAAATATAAGAAGTTAAGTCTAGTTAGAAAATTCGAAATCACTGTACGCAGTAACTCCGTATGGCAATACTACTTAGAGGGAAGGATACTTCAGTGTGTTCGTATTCATACTTAAGTCATAAAAAAATTATATTCATACAACACAAGACGGCAATAGTAATATACAAAGATGTTCCCCTCTAATAGTCATTATGTATTCGAGTCAGTGTTGGTTAGAAGGAGGAGGAGTTGCCTATCATGATATACCCGCTGAAACGAAGCCCGGAAGAGTGTGAAATGAACACCAGTGGCTGAGTTAGAGCAAGGGAGAGACTCGCCTGGTCCTGGCATGATCTAAAATTAGCCATAATTCGAAACAAAAAGACCCGGCCCGTTCCTGGTGGGCTGCCAACGTTGCTTCTTTGTGAATTTTGGCCGAGATGTTGCCGCAGTTCAAGTTTTTTTTATGTACATTTCGCGCCGTTTTTTTCTTGTTTTATCAACGTGGCGAGACAATGGTAGAGGAGCTGAAATGTTAGACACTTAGGGCTATTGTGTGGAGGAGACAGTGTGGTGCGGTGTGTAACGTGTGGTTTGTATTCCACCAACATCAATACAGTCGATGTATACACACACGTACCTGCCTTCAACGAAATATTAAGGTTACCATGAATCAATACGGAGCCACGGCCACATAATTATCCTCAGAGTAATCAATTCTAGATAAAGGTTGGCGGCCCTGTTGTCCCCCCTACCCTTACCCTCCCCTCCCGCATTCCCTCCTTCCCTCTCTATTATCGAAGGGTTGGTAGACCTGGAATAATTTTTCTCACCTTAATTTTGGCCAAAACGGAAACGCCTGTCAACCCCCGAGTTGTTAGTTTGCTTTTTTTGTTTTTTTCGTTTTTAGAATTTCGGATAAAATTTACTTGCTCTTTGTTTAGCGATGACCTGCAGGTGCACTGTGGGAAGGGATAGTAAAACATCAAAAAAACAACTGTAACCTCATAATTATAGTGGATACAAAAGTGCACTGACTAAACCTTCATAAATGTCGGTATTTTACGAATTCAACTGTAGCCATTAGTAACGTAATACCCGCCGGTGGTGGTGACGGCGATAAAACGGAAATAAGATACGAGTGAGTTATTTCGACAAAAAGGAAAAAAAAGTCTTTCATATGAAGATTTGACATTGAGAGATAGAGAGAGAGAGAGAGAGAGAGAGAGAGAGAGAGAGAGAGAGAGAGAGAGAGAGAGAGAGAGAGAGAGAGAGAGATCCCTGCATTACATTACGTGCAAGTTGATATGCAGTGACAACCACTAGTGTTGTTTCCTCTACAGTGGATTATTTCCGTTCTGGACTCGTATATCCGACCAGAACTTGTAGTAGCTTTTGACAACGTTTTAATCCTCACTCACCTCCACCAACTTTATAGTATTACAACGTTTACACAAGCTTATATACATCGCAACATTTTGACTAGAAATTCACGTGATATATCTATGTTTTCTTTATTATCTCCATGTTTTCTCTCTCTCTCTCTCTCTCTCTCTCTCTCTCTCTCTCTATATATATATATATATATATATATATATATATATATATATATATATATACATATATATATATATATATATATATATATATATATATATATTTGTTTTCTTTCCTGACGTTTATTTTACTTGAATCAGAAGGGTTTTTTTCTGTCCGAGGTGACAAGCGTGCGTGCATCTATAAGTACTTGTTGTGTGTGTGTGTGTGTGTGTGTGTGTGTGTGTGTGTGTGTGTTAATAGCAGTACTATTACTATTATACTATACTGCTATAATACTACAGTTTCATCCATTCTTGACAATTAGCTCTTCTTCGTCAATGGCACTAAAAATATCAACTGGAAACTTCAAATCTCATTTCTAGCTAAAAACAAATTAATTTTTTTCCCTCCTCCCAAATGTTAACTTTAAACTAGGACTTTCTTTATCCGTCTTCGTATAACGTACCCTTACCAAATAAAGGAAAAGGGTTATTCCACTCATACTCATATTGATCAGTGTGGAGTATAAGGCTTTCCATCTCAACTCACCTCCTTTAACTCCCTGTCTCTAAGTCTTTCACACTCAGTCGTAAGGTTGCATCTCTTACCGTCTTGAACTGTTATTTTCATGGTTATTGTGCTCCTCTGAATTTATTGATTGCATGCTCTCCTCCGTTGCTGTTTGTTCTTCCTATGTGTTCCTCCCGTGGCCTTGCTCTATATAAGACGTTTTACTTACTCTCATATCTTCTCTATCCACCTCACTAATGCAAGAGTTAACATTCACTCTTTCATCTTGTTTACTAGTTAACTCTGGTGGAACTCTCTGCCTAGTTATGTTTTTTTTCTTCTTCCCACCTTCCTCCACCTTTAATACTTTCAATAGAGTAGTGACCAGACAACTCAAAAACTAAAATTGACCAGACATTTTGGACACTTTCTCTTTATATTTTTTTTTGGGGGGGGAGCTGCAGCGTGAATGTTTTTGTTTTATTACGTTTTACCCTTTGGCCAGCCTCCCTTACCTGTAAAAAAAAAGGAAAGATGAAAAAAAAATTGTCTAGGCCTTGCGTGGAAATTTTTTATTATTATTATTATTATTATTATTATTATTATTATTATTATTATTATCAATATTATTATTATTATTATTACTATTACAATTATTATTATTATTATTATTATCATTATTATTACTATTACCTTAGATATATAGGGAGAGAGAGAGAGAGAGAGAGAGAGAGAGAGAGAGAGAGAGAGAGAGAGAGAGAGAGAGAGAGAGAGAGAGAGAGAGAGAGAGAGAAAAAAAAAAATTGCTGACGGTCGATTAAAAGTTTATATACACCTGTTTTTCCTTCTTCTGAACCTACCTCATGTTACTGAATGTTCGTAAATCATTTATTTCTATATATACCCATAATAATGATTATTGTATATCTATATCTATATTTAGCAATCAATTTATCTATTCATGTATGTATGTATGTATGTATGTATCTTATAGTATGTAGAGTATATCTATGTCTTTCTATCTATCTGTAGTTTTCTATCTATTTATCTATCTATAAATATATTTACCTATTTATTTTGAACAATGCGTAATACTAAAAAAAAAAAAAAAGTGAAACCAGTAACTCAATTAAAATTCTTCGTCTCTTCATCTTAGATTTTGATGAAACAAAAGATTCCTTTGTCCTCCATTTCTCCTCTAAACTGTACTTTAGTTCTCTTCTCCTCCCTCCCCCTACACCTCCTCCTTTTCCATTAACCCTACTCGTTTGACTTCTCTCCCTCCCCAAGCCCCGCCTCTCTCCCCCTTCCTTGCGTCGAGGCTCCCTGCTCCCCTTCCCTGTTCCCCTCCCTGCTCCCCTCCCTGCTCCCCTCCCTGCTCCCTTCCCTGCTCCCTTCCCTGCTCCCCTTCCTGCTCAGCTCCCTTCCACCACCAGACGCCAGCAGGCAGGGTATAATGTGGGTAAGACCAAGATCCAAGACTACACAGGACTAAGCGGCGGAGAATTACATAAGACGAGGCGGTCGGTCACTTTGTTGCTTAGAGAAGGTATACGTATGCTACGTTACAATACATGTATATGATTATATTTACTCCTTTAAATGTGAGATAAAAATGAGGACTTGATTTTTTTTTATTCTTCTATTTTTCTTGTAATGGTTTTTTTTTTGTATTAGGATTATATTTCTTAATTTATTCTTCCTCCTATCCTACGTAAGTACAAAGGATTATTATTATGTATATTAAGTCTCAAAATTTTACATTAGGTGCTGTTTTTCGTTATTATAGTGCGTAGCTACAGTATACATGTGTGTGTTCTGATGCGTGTATGTATAGATGTATGTATGTATGTGTGTGTGAATGTTTCCAAGGTGTGTGAATAAGGCACAGTGATAAAAGACTAACGCTCACACAGACCCCCACGCCCCCCATCACCCCCCACACACCACCCCCCCAAAAAAAAACTGTTAAAGAAGACGTTAGCATCTGTTGAGGAACCTCTTCCCGCTTCTGTGCCAGCGGCGTCTCTTTCTAATGATCAGAATCATCTCTCTCTCTCTCTCTCTCTCTCTCTCTCTCTCTCTCTCTCTCTCTCTCTCTCTCTCTCTCTCTCTCTCTCTCTCTCTCTCTCTCTCTCACACACATATTACATTTCTTCACATGTAACACTGACCTAATGACTGCAAGTACTCTCGGACATTACAATATACACAAAGTTCTATGTCTCTCTCTCTCTCTCTCTCTCTCTCTCTCTCTCTCTCTCTCTCTCTCTCTCTCTCTCTCTCTCTCTCTCTCTCTCTCTCTCTCTCACCTGGGGACGCGTTAGTATTCTTGCCAGCATCACATCTTTCGTCACTTCATCTCGTGACACGATGCTTCAGTCTCCTTGAACGGAAACTACAATGATACTAAACTTGATGCTGCCGTTGGAATAACAGTAGCAACGATAACCACAACTATAAGAATAACAATATTACAATACTAAAAATAACACACACTATACTACTACTACTAATAATAATAATACAGATAATGACACTAGTGATTTTAATAATAATGATAACCTAACACTGATAATGATATTTATAATGATTCAGGTATAGGCAGTATCGTTGGTTTCAAATGACAGTAAGTAAGGGTTTGGTGGTTATAT
>JAPQNM010000003.1:5085632-5115632 GCA_029783475.1 Metacarcinus magister | reverse complement strand
CACACACACACACACACACACATATATACATTTTTATGCATTAATTATATATGTTTCTCATAAACCAAAATACTGCCACGACATGAAATTCTACCAATACATTTATCTATCTGCACAAACCCCAAATTTACATCCTCTATTGAATGTATATCATCACTTTTTGTTCTCTCGCTGTGATGATCTATCCTACAACACTCCCTAAACACACACTCTATACTCTTACCCACAGGTGTGCCCTCCACCACCCACTTCCCATCCCCTTTTGTCAACCCAACACAAAACTCAACTCCTATCCCATTCCACACACACACACAAGCATCGGTGCCTCCACATCACACTCACACTCACACATAAAGCTCAGCACGGCTTTCTCACCCCCTCATCTGACTCTGCTTTTATTTCTATTTTACAATTCCTCTTAAGTGGAGAAATAAAACTGCAGACAAAAAAAAGAGGAAAAAAAGAAGCTCGTGAGTCAGAAACGCACTAGTCCTCACTTGGCTAATCGCCGGAAATGCTTTCACTCATTTATGTCAACAAATAACTCTGCTGTGATGGTGCTGCGGAGGAGGCTGCTGCTGCTGCTGCTGCTGCTGCTGCTGCTGCTGCTGCTGCTGCTGCTGCTGCTGCTGCTGCTGCTGCTGCTGTCGGTCGCTGCGGGAGCGCTTTTGGGCGCCATCACGTACCCCGCTGAGCCACGAGCGAGGATATTTTTTATTTGTTCATTTTTTCATGTAGTCGAGGAGATAGTGGGGAAGAGGCTCGGACTAGGGAACAACGCGAGGCAGAGGAATGAGTCTTGTGTGTTGTGTGTTGTCTGGGGATTGGTAAGAGGTTATGGAGATGCCTGGAACACCTGCCGAGGATCCATGAACGGCAAAAAAGAGGCGTGATGAGATGGAATTTGTGGCACCTGCGGCACTCTGGATGAAAATTCTTCTTTTACATTGGTGTCCCGCCACGTAATCAGAAGAAGTGAGTTGCAGGTGTGGAAAGACACCTCATCTTTGAGATACGATCACCAGGGATGCAGTCTAAGAGGTGTCTTGTGTTGTTGCACGTTGCGAGGTGCTCCAGACACCCTGACACCAGTTAAATGCCAAGCGAGTGTAAACGCGTCGGAGAACCTTCTAACCTGCGGTGAATGGCAAAGACAAGGCTCTCTATTACCGACATATGTGAAAGTGGCCTGAAAACCAAAAGTATCACCGGAAAAAAGAAAAATAGGTTAATGCGCGGTGAGAGGGATTGCAAAGAGGAGAGCGTTGGGACGGGGACGGGTGTAAGATTGTTTAGTATGTTTTATAAAGCGAAGCAAGGTAGCGTGGAGCCTTGGTGAAGGTGCTGCCTCAGGTGTGTTTACAGTGTGGATGTATGGTCACAGGTTCAACGTAAATCCACTTCCTTCCATTTAACGCCATCTTGTTAAAAATTACCATAGTGCTATCCATCGCGCTGTAGTAAAGGCCATTCCACATGATGTCAGACAGGTGCAGGCAGCGGCACGAAGCCCATCAACCTAACAGATGTCCGTGACGATGACGGGCCGCGCCAGGCTGTACTGGTTCACGCGAGGCGGTGATGAGGCGGCGGGAGGCTGAGGGTAGGGCAGGAGGCGCCCCTCATTCCTGCTTGGTAATGCTGCCCGGCACACAGAATAGCCTCATTTATTCATTAAAAATTTTATGGTATTATAATAAGAGCTGTGTAGAGTCATCATTTGTATTCAGTATAGCCTCTCTCTCTCTTTCTCTCTCTCTCTCTCTCTCTCTCTCTCTCTCTCTCTCTCTCTCTCTCTCTCTCTCTCTCTCTCTCTCTCTCTCTCTCTCTCTCTCTCTCTCTCTCTCTCTCTCTATCTATCTATCTATCTATCTATCTATATCTATATCTATATATATATATATATATATATATATATATATATATATATATATATATATTTATATATATATATATATATATATATATATATATATATATATATATACATATATATATATATATATATATATATATATATATATATATATACATATATATATATATATATATATATATATATATATATATATATATGTATACATAATATTATATATTACATGCAGTTCGATTTTTGTGTCCGCCGATCAGCAATATAAACTAAGGGAATTTTATATGATAGGTTGAATGGCAAAATAAAAATAACAGTATCACAAAATACAGCGTCGACCTCATTACAGCGAACACACTGGCTGCTGCTGCACCCGGCAGGGCCTTCCCGCGGGCGGTGGCCATCAACCAGGAATAAAAAAAACACGAAACAGGCGCATTAAATATCACTAAATAATATAGCAGGTAATTAGTCCCCACTAATGAGGTTATCGTTATGGCAATGTGAGTTGGGGCCAGGGGGCGTCGAGGGGGTGGCGAGGGGGGGGACTGTGTTAAAGATGATCCCTCCATCCCATGCTGAACAGAGGCTCCCACGGCCCCGCGCAGCGTCGCAGGACGCAGGGCCTTGCGTCGCCATCCGTCAGGGCCGCGGAAGCCTTCGGATGCTGAGGGCAGCCGCCTGCCAGGCCGACTCCAGGCCGCTCTCCTGGCTGTGTGGCGCCTGCCATGGCGATCCTGGGAGAGTTCCAGTGTGTGTGTGTGTGTGTGTGTGTGTGTGTGTGTGTGTGTGTGTGTGTGTGTGTGTGTGTGTGTGTGTGTGTGTGTGTGTGAACATATATATGCATATCTTGAAAAATGTGTTTCTATATTGACTTCGTTTGTCAGTAACTTGTTTGTTTTTTCTCTCGTAAACATCATTTCTTCCTGCTGGAAGTATGCTTAATTGAATTTTCCATAGAGAAGGTGACTTTCACAACAATTTCATCTGCCATATTTGTTATCCTCGTATGTATCTTAAACAGGAAGATTCTCAAACATCGATTATGTCACAAACTTCTCTTGAATTTCGAGCATAACTCATAAACAGCACTACCTTCCTTACAACGGAGTCTTTGCTTCGGTGAACCTTCTACTACTGTTTTACATCCATATTTTTTTCCAAAACATTAAGCACTAGAATCAGACATAATTTCCAGCTTCAAACAAGAAACTTTTTATGAAGATTATCTCGTTATCTACATTCTTTCATCCCCGGTTTCCAATCTGACCTTTCGTGCACTGTCTGTCTGCGTTTCTATCTGTGTATCTCTCTTTTTATTTATCTCTCTTCACACAAAGACACGCACAATCCACACACACACACTGACAAGCTGATTGAATTTATTTTTGTCCACCTCCTTGCACCTTGTCTCCTGGGCAAGGACCGCTGTGTTCGGTGCAACAGTTCAAGGTCGTGAGTGTAGTGAGCTGAGGTTCCATGAATTTGATCACAAGCCGCATTCTTTCCACCGCTATGGAATTGTGGGTGGCAAGACGGCGTGAGGAGGAGGAGGAGGAGGAACTAGCTACGCACAGTTACCGGCACGACAAAGGGGGAAGGAAGGTTGTCGTGCTAACTGTGTCTGAGGTGAAATTTTGTGCAGTGGAAGACATAATATAAGATTTTCGATTAATGATAAATAAATCGATAGGCAACAATTGTGTATAATAGCTATATTTAAGGAGCAAATATAATATGAATTCCATCTGATACAGTGGCTGCAGATGAAGCTATGTGGCTGAGATTATATTTTTTCAACATTCAGAAACAAATGTGAAAGAGAAAACTTTATAAACTGTCTTGTTGAAGTTCACGACCAAAGAATAATTAAACAAATCAAACAATTATACACAAACACGAATTTTCTTTTTTCTTTTTAACTGGCAAGACGATCAGCTTATCAATTATGAGAAAATTGAAACCTTCCTTCTCACCTCATGATAAATACAATAACCTAAATAACTAATCTTCACCATTCCAAGCCATGAACAAAAATGTATGATTGTATTAACTGCATGCAAACAAAAAAAAAAAGAAAAAGGGGAAAATATCTTAAAATCTATACCAAGATGTCGAATATAGGATAACAGAGAGACCAGATAAATAATAAAAACAACCTATCTTCTTAAGTACGCGCCAGCACGTCCCCGATGACCGCAGAGGCGAGGCAACGGGCAGAAAGATGTTGCGTGAGGTTAGGAAAGGAAGAGGAAGTGGGTTGACTGAGCGCGAGGCGGCAATCATCATGAGAGCGAGGAGCAACAGCGGCGGCGGCGGTGACGGCGGCGGAGGGAGGGAGAACGGGCCGCCGCTCTCAGGAATCAGGTAACTCTAAGGAAAGAGCTGCAGTTTTGAGAATATAGAGCGATTGAAATGTATCTCTCGCAAACAAAAGAGGGTCAGGTCTATGAAATGATGGGAAATTGAGTTCGGGCTAGCTAGGTAGATTAAAAATTTAGGAAACTATTATCTATCTCTCTCTCTCTCTCTTTCTCTCTTTCTCTCTCTCTCTCTCTCTCTCTCTCTCTCTCTCTCTCTCTCTCTCTCTCTCTCTCTCTCTCTCTCTCTCTCTCTCTCTCTCTCTCTCTCCACCCCCCCCCCAACACACACACGCACGGATATAGACTGTATCTACCTGAGTTTGAAAAAAAGACTCACATTTGATAGGGCGTCTGTTGTAAGGCTTCTACCGGAGGGGTGCACAGGAATAGATGGAAAGTTACTTCGTGGACACACAGATGAGTCAAGTTATATGGTACAAGGTTTCCTTATAGAAGATTCATGTTGCTTTTTTATTAATATAAAAGATATGCTAGAAGACTTAGTACCCATATGAATACGTTTGCAAGATTACATTAAAGTAGAAAAAAAAATATGTACTTCCTGACTGTTTACAAAGCACTGCAGAAAGACCTTAGTAGTTTGGCCAATAGTAGTTAATATTACACTACTGAGTTTAATGCTAATAAAATGTTACGTTTAGAGGGGAAGCGAGTGAAATACGATCCAGATGATAGGTATACAAGATAGAAAGCAGGAAAACTGACTTAATATGATGACATAAAAGTGAAAACATAAGATAATAAAACCAGTGAAGCATATCAATCATATTACTGGAAGGAAAAATATGAAATGTTAACAGACATGGATGAAGAAATGCTGACAGAATGAATAATGTTATAATATGATCAAGGCGGATGTGGTGTGGTGTGGTGTGGTGTGGTGTGGTGTGGTGTGGTGTGGTGTGGTGTGGTGTGGTGTGGTGTAATGTGGTGTGGTGTGGTATTGTGTGGTGTGGTATTGTGTGGTGTGGTATGGTGTAGTGTGGTGTGGTATTGTATGGTGTGGTGTGGTGTGGTGTGGTGGTATTATGTGGTATTATGTGGTATAGAAATCCTGTTTGAAAGAATAATCGTAAACAAGGGGGAGAAAATACCTATAATGGCCACGGAAATACTACAATATCATAAGAGAATTGTCACATGAGAAGACAATAAGAAAAAGTTCTATCATATCAAAGGAAATAAAATAGATATATAATAATGATGTTTAATGATCTGTACAAGGGAAGAGGAACACGAGGACAGAGTTAGAGATGATCGAAGGATACGAAGAAAAAATGACATAAGAAGGACTAGATGTTAAGAATATGTGAAGATAGATATAGATAGTCAGCCTTAAACACAAAAGCAGTAGTATTTGGAATGGTAAGGAAGCTGAGATGGTGTGGCATGAGGAACAGCCATCAACTTCAACCCAACAAGGTAAAGATAAGTATGAAAGAAAGACAACGTTAGTTCACACACACAGACAAACACACACACACACACCACTACTACTACTACTACCACCACCATCACCACTACCACCGCTCAACAAGACACACCTCTCCCCCCCTTCCCCCCTTCCCCCCAATATGAGCAGAACCACCGAAACGAACCTTTTTAATTATGGACGCCACATTTTGACAAAACATGGGGTCAGTCTTTTAAATTTTCACTAGAGAGCGGCACGGCAATGAATTATAGAGATATTTTAATTGGCGCTTTGCATTTTGAGTTAATGAAATTAGTATTTGCACGACTGGTGCGTTTTGTTCCCGGCTTCTCATTATATCAGGGTGACTGTTCCTCTTTATTTGGCGACTTTTACCTCGTGTTATTGTTGTTATCATCATCATCATCATCATCATCATCATCATCATCGTCATCATCAGGAGTTTTGTTATTGTTGTTATGTGTTGTTGTTGTTGTTGTTGTGTTTCTGTTTCGCACTTCCATCCTTTGTATCATTAGAGTTCTTTTTTTATTACTGTTGATTTTTCTTTGTTCTTCAGTCAGTTAGCTTTGTGTTAATTTGATGTCTAACTAATTTATTTATTCTTTTATTTATTCTAAGATTTAACGCAACAGACCTGGTACGTGTTTTTTGTGTGTGTTTTTCCTTCCTTTTTTGTCTTTTTCCTTCCTGTGTTTCAATTTTAAATACTTTGTTGTTAGCTCTTACTGCTCTGTTTTTAGTAAAGAATTGTTCATTTTTCTGTACATGAATCACATTACAATTCTTTATTAATCAAACGTCATGTCTTTGTTTATCGTCATTCATACTTTTTTTTTATTCATTGATCTAATTTCAATGCCTTAATTTGATTTGATTTTCATTCCTAAAATTCTTCACAACTCGAAACTTTTCATGCTCTTTTTTGGGGGGGTATAAGTGTTTTCTATAATTTTCAGTCACCTATCCATACATATTTTTCATTTTAAGTCAATGTGATGTATAACGTGAATATATTTTGAGTTCTAATGTTGACTTCATATTTCTCTCGTTGAAGCTTTCCATACTTTAATTTTTAGGTACGAGAGTTCTCTATTATTTCTAGAGTCACATATCTATACATATTTTACGATTTAAGTCATTGTGAATATATTTTGAAGTCGTGGTCATTATGAAATTGAGTTCTAATGTTCACTTAAGTTAATACACCTTGTAAGATAGCGTGTAGGTGCCATAGTGGAATACACACAACAGGAGGCCACGCTGATTCTAGGTGTTAATACGTCACAAGTGAGTAACGTGTTGTCAGAGTAGCACGCACGCGGACTTAATCAAGATCTTAAAGCATCCTATCGACCCAAGATTCGTGTCCTACATCCAAAATAGTGCGGCATCCAGAAGGGGGGAGAAACACTAAACAAAGGACACCATTTCCTGAAACTGAACACCTCCAAGAACTAGGTCATAACTGAAGAGAAAGAAGAAAAAAAAAGAGAGAAAGAGAGAGAAAAAAAATACTTAATGCTTAAAAAGAACACAACATAAAGAAAAAAAAACCAAGTTTCCCTCTACGATATCTTTACACACACACACACACACACACCACACACACACACACACACACACACCACCACCACCACCACCACCACCACCTCCTCGCACCGAACAAAGACTGCCTTGCGTTGCGTAACTATAATATTATGACGCCCCGAAGACTTCACTGAGCGTGGGAGTTACCTTTTTTATCCTCTCATAACCTGACGGACGGAGGAACGGAGGGACTTTCTAGCCTTCTCTTCCGAGGCTTCAGTTCCCTTCGGTTCAGTTCGATTCGAAGCTCCGAATTCCTTATTGCTGCCACCAAACTTTGTTCTTCCATTTGTGAATTATTATGAGGATGTGAAAATGGCATGGAGTCACGCTACCTTACCTTCCCTTCCCTTCCCTTCCCTTCTCTTCTCTTCCCTTCCTCTTCCCGTTTCCCAGGTACACCCGCGGCTGCTCTTTGTTTATAGCCCCGTGCGTTGGGGTGCCGTCGCTCCCCTTCCCTCCGTGCCCCGCCCCGCCCCTCCCTAATATACAAAACTTAGTGCCGTTTATTGATTTCAGGACGCAAGCCAGAAAGGTTCTGTCTCACTCACTCACTCGCCCACACTCTCACACACTCACTCAAACACACATACACACACGATGAGGCAGGAAAAAAACCCGCGGGCTCATCAATACTTGTTCCTCTTCACCCCAAAAGACAATCCTCCAGTAAGATTTTTAAGAGCCAGAGTGTGCCGTGTGCAACTCTCTACTCTTGGTGTAATGCGCCATGTTGGTTGCGGCGGCGACGAGGAGAAAGTGATCAATACTTCCAAATTATAACTGACTGAATATGAAAAAGCTACTCCTGCGGTGGTAGTGGTGGAGAGGTGGGGGGGTGAAAAAGTTGGGGTGATGGGGTGATTGTGGGGGAACGGCATATGACACACGCTGGATTCATAGCTTGTAAATAAATAAAGTAATAAAGACAGGAAGGTTTTTTATTGGTAGAAGCAGGATAGAAGGTAATGAATGTAATGTCCATGTAGTTATGAGAGACTGAAACAACAGACCGTGACGTATCTTGTAACATTAGTCTGTCATTCGTGGTTATATTGGTATAAAAAAAGAGAGGAGGGCGAAAGGGTGGTGGAGGTCATTGACAGTTTTCAGCACTACACTAGTTCCCCAATTTTGGTTTTTGTTATCTAGATATTGAACTCAGTATATACGTGACTATCTTTTGTTATAATACTGTGCTGACACTAAAAAAAGAGGGAAAGAATGAGTCCACGCAATCGATTTAGTAAACACTCTAGATTGCCATCCGTATATTTATAACATGAACAAACATATCAACGTGTTTTCTCCTCCGATCTGATTTGTTGATATATCTTCTACCATATATATGTAGTTTGCGTTGCGTTCAGAGTCGATGCAGAACAGTGACATCTATCGGCTATTATTGTTACTGTTGGTCGATGATAAAGTTATGTATAATACCGCGGACATTTAAGGAAGGATCAGAGTATGAATGCAAGGCAGTAAAGTTTTAATATATCTCTCAGGAAACAAAAAAGTCAAACACAATGCAAGAATGAAAACAATCAAGAAGAAGAGAGAGAAAAAACCAAGAGAATATCGACGGGTATGCAGAATTTTGTCTAAATGCCGCAGAAAGTTAATTAGGCGAAGTAAAGTTCTCTGTATCGAGGCAATAGACAGACGCTTACCTTACCTACCTTCCCCTCCCTACCTGTCCTACCAATCTTATACTCACCTTCCCCCTCCTCCTCTTCCTCCTCCTCCTCCTCCTCTTACCCCCTCCACCTCGGCTCAATACCTTGCCGGGTCGTAGTGTTCGTCTCAGCTGTCCATCGCGTGTTTCCAAATCCGATGAAATGACCACCAGCTTGATTTTCACGGTTGCAAATTGTTGGAATTGTCTGACTATGGTGTAGAGTGTAGACGGTGTATGTTGGTGTTGTTGTTGTTGGTGTTGGTGTTGATGTTGTTGGTGTTGTTGGTAATGTTTCCTTGACGATGCTATGTTTTTTTTTTCTCCCTTCCCTGGCTGTTTTTTTTTCTTCATACGTTTTTTTGTGTTTTTTTGTTGTTGTTTATGTAGCTTTGTTTTCGTTTTGATATTGATCTTGATGGTGTTGTTGTTATTTATTTACTTTTTTTTTTTTTTATTTATTTATTTTTTTGTTTGTTTTTCTCTTAGAATTTGTATTTGGTATAAGATATTTTTGGTTTATGTGTATGTATGTATGTATGTATGTATGTATGTATGTGTGTGTGTGTGTGTGTATGTATGTGGTGAATGTTTGTTTGTTTGCTGTTTGGACCCTTGAGTTATGCTTGATAAAGTTTTACACACACACACACACACACACACACACACACACACACACACACACACACACACACACACACACACACACACAACAATGCACATAAACGCACACATACCTACTACAAGTGCAAATAATGCTTGGTATGCGGTGAAATATCATTATTATTTATTTTTTTTATCAGGAAGTAACAGGAGAAAGAAAACTCTCTCTCTCTCTCTCTCTCTCTCTCTCTCTCTCTCTCTCTCTCTCTCTCTCTCTCTCTCTCTCTCTCTCTCTCTCTCTCTCTCTCTCTCTCTCTCTCTCTCACAAACACAAAAAAACACATATAGGTACATACAAATATATAAAAGAAAAGAAAAAAAGAAAATTCTGAAGATAAACAAAAAAAAATTAACAAAAAAAGTAAATGCGTCGAGCGGCAAAGATTTCTAGGTTACAAATAAATAAATAAATAAATAAATAAATAAATAAAAAATAGCTCGAAGTTTTCTCACTAATACAAAAAGGCAAAGAAATCTACTCAAGATAATAGGATTCAGTGTCTTCTCTATTAACAGAAAAAGAAAAAAAAAAATCTCCCCGGCAGAAGAAAGCCATAATGCTACTTTTCTCTATACTGGAGAGAGAGAGAGAGAGAGAGAGAGAGAGAGAGAGAGAGAGAGAGAGAGAGAGAGAGAGAGAGAGAGAGAGAGAGAGAGAGAGAGAGAGATAATAGAGAAACAAGATCCAGTCACTGCCTTAACTTTCTTTACAAGGATGTTTGACTCAAGTTGCAATGACGTTATTTTCACTTGCATGTCATTATGTACAACTTTAATATTTTTTTTCTCTCTCTCCTTCTGCTTGCTGTATTCTGTCTGTTTGTCTTTGTTTCTCTCGGTTTGCCTTAAGTGTTTGCCTGTTTTCATGTCTGTTTTATTTACTGTATATATTTTACTTATTTACTTCACTAATTTATTGGATTCATCAACACAATTATAGGTATTTCATCTTGAAGGGACACAGAAAAACAGGACATCACAGCTTCCTATTGCATACACACACTGAAGAAGAGATCTAGCCTGCTCTACCCTGCCTTGCCCTGCCCTGCCCTAAGTCCTGCCCTGCCCTGCCCTGCTCTGCCTCTGCCCTGCCCTGCCCTGCCCTGCCCTGCCCTGCTTTGCCCTGCTCTGCTCTGTCTTGCCCTGCCCTGCCTTGCACTCAGTTTGTTCCCTCTCCCAAAGTGTCACTACCAAATCGAATACTTTCAACATTTCCGAAGGTTCATTATTAATGCTAAGGCTGATAACAAGTATATGTTTATCTATATGCTATAAACATTTCCAAAGGTTCGTTACTACTACTGATGCTAATGACAAGTTTATGTTTATCTATCTATTTATTCTTTATATTGTGTTCAATACGAAAGAGTAAGTGTTGGAACGGACGGAAGTGAAGTGTCAATAGATGTAAATTACGGTCGTGTCTATTAACTATTTCTTTATAAAAACTGTATTACGAGGAAATGGGATGAATTATCAGATAAGTAAAGTAGGTTTAGTTAATATTACACACACACACACACACACACACACACACACACACACACACACACACACACACACACACACACACACACACACACACACACACACACACACATATATATATATAGACACATTCAGCATAAACTCAAAGAAAAAGGAAAAGAAAACGATGACTATCTATCCAACGCAGGCACTCGCTTAGATCTGGGACAGGAAACAGTATTGGAGGGACATTCACACACACACACACACACACACACTCACACACTCTCTCTCTCTCTCTCTCTCTCTCTCTCTCTCTCTCTCTCTCTCTCTCTCTCTCTCTCTCTCTCTCTCTCTCTCTCTCCTCAACACCTTGGTAACGAGGACGAAAATGCAGACACGAGGTGGTTGTCTACAGGTGTTCCCGGGAGGCGTGGAGAAGGCTAGGGAAAGCCAGGTGGAGGAGGAGTAACGCAGGGGTAAAGAGTGATCGATGGAGAGAGAGAGAGAGAGAGAGAGAGAGAGAGAGAGAGAGAGAGAGAGAGAGAGAGAGAGAGAGAGAGAGAGAGAGAGAGAGAGAGAGAGAGAAGAAAAAAAAAAGTGAGCGAGAGATTTTCCGCTATTGTTTTGTCTGTTGTGGTTTGGTTGGTTTTGTCTCTCTATAGTTGTTTCTTTTTAATTGGTTAGGTTGGTGTCCCTTCCATGTGTATAAAAAGTGTATTCAACCCTATCAAGTATACTCCTCTTACCTCATGCTAACACACAACGAATATATATAGAGAAGGAAATGATAACGCTAATAATAATAATGAAAATAAAATACAATGGTAACTTTTAAGCTATCAATTTAATCATTATTCTCCTCAAAGCTTAAGTTATAGTGTGTTCTGTCCTTCCTTCTCCCCCTTCCTCCCTCCTTCCCTCCCTCCATCCCTCCATCTATCCATCCCTTCCTTCCTCCCTTCTTCCCACCTTGCCTAGAGCGCAGCTGACCCTCTCTCTCTCTCCCTTCCTTCCTCTGTCCCTCCCTCGTCCCTTCCTCCTTCCCTACCTCCACACACACTGCAACACCTGCCTCCTCACCGCCATGTTTCATCTCTCCGCTGCTAAGGTCTGTAACGTAGATTCAGAAGGGAAATAAAGGTAAAGGGAAAGAAATGTAGACTATAGTTAGAGTTTTCCTGTAACTTAGGGAAACTTGTATCAATGTTTGGTGGTGATGGTAATTGGAGTTACATAAGTAGTTAACTAGTTGATGAATGGAAGAGAGAGAGAGAGAGAGAGAGAGAGAGAGAGAGAGAGAGAGAGAGAGAGAGAGAGAGAGAGAGAGAGAGAGAGAGAGAAGGAAATGAAAAAGTCTCGTGACCCTAAAACAGATTCCTCCCCACTCGCAAACTTCCATAACACCAGAGCAAACACTATTAGGCCTAACTCTCTCTCTCTCTCTCTCTCTCTCTCTCTCTCTCTCTCTCTCTCTCTCTCTCTCTCTCTCTCTCTCTCTCTCTGTAAAAGTGAGCCTAATGATCATAATTCAATGACATCAATATAACACACACACACACACACACACACACACACACACACACACACACACACACACACACACACACACACACACACACACATACATATGAGGTAGTGAGGAAGGTGTATGTACTGACCTCATTATAGAGACACGAAGGTGATAACATCTTGGCTCCCTCTTCTCTACTTTCTCTTTGCCCCTAACCCTATTCTACTTCTTCTTCTTCTCCTTCTCTCTCTCTCTCTCTCTCTCTCTCTCTCTCTCTCTCTCTCTCTCTCTCTCTCTCTCTCTCTCTCTCTCTCTCTCTCTCTCTCTCTGTAACTTCCCCATCTTCCCCTCCTTTCCTCTCTGGCTACTAACCTCACCTGTCTTCCAACTCCTGATGGCTTATAAGAAGAAGAAGAAAAAAAAGACATTCTCCGACAGATTGACCTACTTGCGGGTGACAATACGAGTGTTGGTTGCTCCAGAATAGCAAGACAAGACAAGACCAATCTCCCCTGTTGCACCCAAACCAAAAAATTAGGGACAGAAATAAAAGCGGATTGAGAACAGATCAATGAACCAAGTGTGTGTGTGTCATTGCTAACTGTAAGATGACCATTAAACCAAGAATGTGGCCCTTAAGTGTTGGCAATGAATGATTAGAGAGAAGTTTTTTAACATGACTCACTTCCATGTGTGTGTGTGTGTGTGTGTGTCTAGTATTTTCCTTTCCTTCCGCTAGGCACTCCCTCCTACACCCACATCCTCATCATAATCATCAGCGGCAGCAGCAGCAACCGTCTCGTCAGTGTGTGTGTGTGTGTGTGGGGGTGTGGGGGGGGGGGGGGGGGGCGACACATTGCTACGCTGTCTTGGTCTTCCTCAGTGGTTGAACCCGTTCGGCTAAGCAGCGATATATCAGGATAATCACATACGAACAACTACGCTTCCTCAGATAAATCTTATATTTGGTAACAGCATGACGTCACTGAGTATTGTTCACCTTCCTTCCTTCCTCTCTTCTCTGCTATACCTTCCCTGCTCGCCTCTCCTGTGTTTCCCGTGCTGCGTGAAATCAAGTACCTCCTCTTAGTTTTATGATAAGCATGTATGATATGTCAAGATATAAGCGTAGTACATGTAGCAATTTTGGAAGGGAGAGGGAGAGGAGGAAGGAATGGGGGGGTGAAGAAGGAGAGAGAAAGCGGATGTTGTTATGTAATTCACGCATCCTGATCGTCAATTTTTTGGAACCTCAGTAAAGTTTACATTAACATTACCGCTAACAGTAAATATAAAAATGCTATAGCCAAGACATTTATGCGCAAGATAGCTACAATGTTATTCTTCCTCCTCCTTCAGGTTAACATCCTTGCATCAGATCGGAGAGTTTAAGAGAAGAAGAAGAGGAAGGAGGAAGGTGGTGGTCGGCGCAGAGGATAACTTTGATGAAATGTTTGGCCCACGGTGGCTAACTTTCCCCGTCACTCATTGCTTCCTTTGATTCCCCGCCTAAACACCGCTACAGACTAGTTATTTCCTTACTACTTCAGTGCAAAAACTACTATTCTGAACGCGTCTTATCAGGAAACACGCTCTTCCTCTTTACTTAATATTTTATTCCTTCCTCTCTGATTGTACTCTTCCTCCTCTTTGTTTTAATCCTTTTTTTCCTTCTCCTCTACTATATATAGCTCCTCCTCCCTTTTTCCTCTTACATCATGGCATTATAAGTAAATAAAATCCCAACTTCAATTAAGGTTTTGATGACGAGCATTACGGGACAAAATAAATCACGCGAAGTGCACCAATGTAAGTAATTTTAGAAAATTGTGCGTGATCCTAGTCGTTACAGCGTGTTTTATACCGGCAAGGAGTGTCTTAACCCTTATGCTTTTGCGGTAGAAGGAACATCACCCGAGAGTTCGCATGTAACCGTGTTGGATAAGTAAGAGCAACCAAGAGTCGTAGTCAAGGAGGAAAAAAAAGACAAAAAGGAGTCAGTGATAACGTTTGGTTTAGTCACCGCTAAGACACCAGGTGAGATTAGCCTGTCTCACACACCTCTTACGCCGTGGACAAAGTATCTCTCTCGCTCTTATATATTCGTTCACCTTTTAATGATATTCAACCTTGTTCGACTTGCTTACTTGGCTTGATTCTCTTTTGAGAGAGAGAGAGAGAGAGAGAGAGAGAGAGAGAGAGAGAGAGAGAGAGAGAGAGAGAGAGAGAGAGAGAGAGAGAGAGAGAGAGAGAGAGAGAGAGAGAGAGAGAGAGAGAGAGAGAGAGAGAGAGAGAGAGAGAGAGAGAGATAATAATCAGTCTGAAGAAAGACAGACGCAGCCAAGAAGCAATAAACGGAGGAGGAGGAAGGAGCAAGGAAAGAATAGGAAGAAGAAGAAGAAGAAGCAGAAGCAAAAAAAAAAAAGTAGGACAAGGAGTAAGAGGAGGAAGAGAGAGGAGGAAGGAGAAAAGATTGAGAGGAAAATCGAAGACTACTCCACACCTACTCATTTATAACCCCGACACAGTGGAGGGGAAAAGACAATGGGGAAAGAAAGGGGAAAATAGGTAATAACAACCCCCCACCCTCAACCCCTAAACCCCCAACCCCCCAACCCCCCAACCCCCAACCCCCCAATCTCCCACCTACCTCCTTCCCTTCCACCCTCACTCACTTTACTCCCTCATCTCACTGCTTCCCTTTGCTCTGTCCTATGTCAACCAGATTTTTTTTCTTCACTAGTGGATGACAGCCTAAGGTAGTATAGCGGCGTTGACCTCATCCATCATGTAATCATCCACCTCGAAGAGCAGCAATGTGGATGTGAATTATCACCTCCTCTAACATGTGAGGGTTTTTCCGCTGTGAAGAAAATGAGGTTGGTCTGAAAACTTCCAAACTTGCCAAAATGTCATAGCAGTTTACAATTACTGTCGCTCTTGTTATAGTCAAGGTCTCAGCGGTGTCAATGTACACTAATTCACCCTCCCTTCCCTCCCTCCCTCCCTTGCATGACGAGGTACTTCTGTTTTAAGGATACAGTAGCAGTTGGACGGAAGTGGCGGTAGCAATGAATTAAGTCAGACAAGAAATATTGTACATCGTAACGAGCAAAATAAAGAATGTGGCTTGACTACTAGATGATAACTGTGTGTTTATCGAGACGTGTATAAAACATTGAAGTAGGTGATTAAAGGTGAGTTAGGTAAGAAGTATGCTACACGCAGATGGTAAGAACGGAAAAAACTTACATTATGTATACTGTTACCACATTGCATTATCAAAAAAACTTGCAACAAATGCGAGGAAATTACCATTAATCCAACTGCTATGAGACGCCGTTGTTTTATAATAGTTTACGATGCGAGAATGTTCACCCGTGCCGACACCCAACACCGCTAACCTCCAGGAAGACGATCACCTAATACAATGAGGCAGCAGCATCATCATCATCATCAGCAGCAGCGCGTGTATAAATAAAGGCGTTGGTATCACTACTCACTACCATCCACACACTGTTATCAGAGAAAGAATTGCTGCTAAATTTACAGGGTTACAATCATTTGAGCCCCGCCATGTTGTTGTATTGATTGGTTCAGCCTCTCCAACGGGACTACTATTATATATTTTTTCTAATCTAACCTAATCTAACTTAACATAACATAACTAAGCTGCCTGCGATGTTAAACTTTCTCGTATGTAGACTATGTAACTCTTTTTTTCCAGACTGTCAAAGCTGCAAATCTTTCCATTATCAACGGCACTGATCCAAGATTGTTTTTTTCACCCTCTATATATTAAATACGTACAATTATTATGACATATTTATTACCACCACCACCACCACCACCACCACCACCACCACCACCACCACCACCACCACCACCACCATCACTACCACCACCACCATCATTATACTCATTATGCATTATGGTGGGGATGGTGATGCTAATAACAATAACAATAATAATAATAACAATAATGATAATGATAATGATAATAGTACTAATAATGCTGCGCTCTGCCTTTCATTATCACTAATACAATTAATTAGTGTGGGTTTATCTTTTTTATACGACTATTCCTAAAACAACAACAACAATAACAACAACAACAATAACAATAACAATAACAATAACAACAATAACAATAACAACAATAACAATAACAACAATAACAATAACAGAACCATATCATGAGATGAATCACACATAATGGTAGTTATAATGATACTACTACTACTACTACTACTACTACTACTACTACTACTACTACTACTACTACTACACTACTACTACTACTACTACTACTACTATAAAAAAACTACTACAACGTATAATTTACCTTAGCATGAGGCCCATAATAATAATAATAACAACAATAATGATAATAGCAATAATAATAATAATAATAATAATAATAATAATAATAATAATAATAATAATAATAATAGGAGTAATAATGATAACGAAAATATTAATAAAGAATACCAAACAAAAGAGGAGAGGGGAGAGGTAGAGAGGAGGGTTAGAGTGAAAGGGGGAGAATGGAGGGGGAAAAGGGGGAAGAGGGGGGGAGGAGAGAGGAGTGATGGGAGAGGGTAGGATAGGGGGAGGGGGGGGGGGCCACAGCGAAGAAATTAATGCCTCAGGTATACAATATCGATTTAAAGATTATTGGCAAGGTATCCATTATACTGTTTTCTGTGAAGCCTCATCACTTCCTTCTTCCCTGGCGCTTTCCTATATTATTGTTATTATTATTATTATTATTATTATTATTATTATTATTATTATTATCATTATCATCACTACTATTATCATCCTTATCATCATCATCATCAGTAGAAATTATAGATGTCTTAATGAACCCACAAAGAGACTAGAAGCTAATAACTTTTTTGTTTTAAAGATGAGGATTTTTTTCTCCTTTTTATTTTTTTTATTCTTAACTATAAGTGATGAAATGCACCAACAACCCCGCGAGACGGATTCACAAGAACGGATCGAAGCACCGTTGTAAGGAATAGGCATTACAGAGGCGTCTTTCATCACTGTCCTGTACACACTACGCACAACGATTTTCTCTCACTTCACTACAACCATCTGCAGGAGAAATGTTACGAGAATACCTGTGTGAGTACCTTCAGAGGTGGAGAGTCTGCGGTGAGCCACACACAACCTTACCGGTATAATGACGCTGGAAAGTTACGGGAATAAAAGGGAGAAGAAAAGTGGTTTGAATATTATTCTTATACTTCAATGACGCTTAACTGTTTCCTTCTTCTACACTGAATATTCTTGTGCTGTTTCTTTACTAAAAACCTCAATTGAAAGTTTTATGTCTTATTTCCGGCTAAAATATCTTCCGTGAAGTTGGGTTTTCTGTATCGTCTCAGACAGTTTTATTTCTATCCCTCATCCCAGGCTAGTTAAGTCTATGGTGGGGTCTTATCCGCCCTTGTATTGAGTACGCCTCTTATAAAGGTGTGTGTGGTGGAGGGGAGCCGGGTGGGGGGGGGATAAGGGTTCCGCTCACACAGCTTTATAAAACAGTGTGGAGTCTAAAGCTTTTCGTCCCATCAACTCTTCCTGTGTTCGATCTCTTAACTTCACCGCAGTGTTGTCTCCCTTGCTTTCTTCTACCGTTATTTTGATGGGTACTGACTGACTGCCTTTCTGAGTTTGTTGACACCATACCTTCTTCTCCCTCCAGTATAAGATGACAGCGTCGAAAAAACAATGATAAATATAGTTCTTGACGACTTGAATATGGATGGTTAGTTTAGTTTATATCGTTCTTGAAAACTTACTATTATAGCTTGGAAAAAAATAACCACATCCTGTTCCTACGTCATTAATAGAGTGGAGTGAGAGAAGGTTACATGTTGCTTCCCTTGAATGCTTAATCTTACGTTGACGACAGCGACAACCAAGCAAACACCTACGAGTATTTAGCTACGAGAGAAAGAGAAAGGAAAACATTGGATACTTACAATTGTAGCCTCTTGGTTCATGATGATGTAGACATGATGACTGAAGACGTGATGAGAATGACTTGAACTCCTGGAAAAAAAAATGAAATTGAAATGCAATGAAGAATAAATTAAGAACGTGGTTATGATTCCAGGAGACATAATAATAAATAAATCGAATGGATATTGAGTCAATGGAGAAGGTGTAGTTCCTTAAAAGAATGGAAATACGATATCTACATCCAGTATTAATGAGGTAATCAAGTAATAGAAGCGTGGCGGGTACAGAGTGTATATGCGCTACCTTCAGTTATTAATTGTCGTAACACCATTAATTAAAACAATGAAATTACTTAGATACACTGTAATAATCCGACCCTGTGTTCCGAATGTATGGAAAGTTTGAATCCTGACAAGCTAACGAGAGGAATAGACGACTTGAAGTATTTGATTAATAGAGGTTAGAGGAAAATCGTGGAACTTGGTGAATGCATGAATAGGAAAGTTTTACAAGGAGACACGAGAGGGAGATTAAAAAAACACAAACATATCGCCTTCAATACAGAATATGGTCGCCTCAAGAGAGTTTAGAAAGGCTGGAAATTATATGAGGATGGAAGAAGCAAGATTTACGTTGATGATAGCGTAGACAGATGAAGGTCAGCATAGTAAGAACTGAGTACCGATGGAAGATAACGAGGTCCAAGATTTGCTCGGTGTAAGTACGTGGAAACCTTTTGTATTGTATTGTATTGCAGTGGACATATGTTACTGGAGGGAGTTAGTGGAGGAGATGAGGCGTAAACCACGTGACTGATTGTTGTTGTTGTTGTTGTTGTTGTTGTTGTTGTTGTTGTTGTTGTTGTTGTTGTTGTTGTTGTTGTTGTTGTGGTGGTGGTGGTGGTGGTGGTTAATCTTATTATCATTATTATTATTATTATTATTATTATTATTATTATTATTATTATTATTATTATTATTTATAACATTATTATTATTATCATTATTATCACTATCATTATTATCATTATTATTACTATTATCATTATTGTTATTGTTAATCATTATTATTATTACCATTATTGTTATTGATATTATTATTATTGTTATTATCAACACTATTACTATTATTATTATCATTATCATTATTACTATTACCATCATCAGCTTTACAACATAATCCAAATAACACCAATGTACTTTAGTCGTTGATGAAATACAAGTAATCAAATGAATAAATTACACGTTATGTGCAATGGTTATATATATATTTTAGCGATAAATTGAATGTATTACAAATAATTATCTCTCTCTCTCTCTCTCTCTCTCTCTCTCTCTCTCTCTCTCTCTCTCTCTCTCTCTCTCTCTCTCTCTCTCTCTCTCTCTCTCTCTCTCTCTCTCTCTCTCTCTCTCCGTCCATGAAAGACTGATAAGTAGGCATTCTTACATTTGACGAGTAGCACTTTACGCTGCAGTGTTTCTTTACGTTGTATCAGCATCAATCTATAAAAAAAGAAAGATACTTGGCTGTATAATCAATCTCAAACACTGAAGAGACGATGATGATAATGACACCAGCGGCAGAGGAAGCACGTTCAGGTTGGCGTGGAGACACATGTATTGCCTTTAAATCAAGGAAATACATCGGGTCAAGGCAGCGATGAAGGCTTCCATAGAATATTTGGATGTTGAGTGTGTGTCTGTGGGAGTCGTGTGTGTTATTCCATGGTATTATAACTATTTTCCATGATTTTTGGTGGTGGAAGAGACTGAATGGTTCTCTCGATGACACACACACACACACACACACACACACACACACACACACACACACGTCTTCCCTCCCTCTCTCTTACTCTTACAAAAGGAAAATGATCCCTAACGTCAAGGTCCTGCCAGTAGAAGTGCCAATTACGTCTTCTTCACTTGACTTGACGAAGAAGAAATATTATTCGTGACGAACATTTTTGGATTGAGAAAGTATCCATCCCCCCATACACACACACAAAACACACACACACACACACACACACACACACACACACACACACACACACACACACACACACACACACACACACGCACACAAGTCATGAGTAATGATTGAGAAGAATATGAAAACATTACAATTCCCAACAAATGCGTTTCAACCATCGCGTAGATTGTTTTGTTCCCAGTACAGACACAGACACATCCTGCGTCCCGTCCTTCCCTTACCCAACAGGAAGCCTTAAGACACTGGAGCGAAAACCTCATTAATCTAACAATCCAGGAGGTTGTACAGTCCCCAAACTACAATCTGGACCAATTGTAAGTGCAGGGTTGTGGTGAACGATGGGAAGCAAACCAGACCGAGTACAAGCAACAAGCAACAAGCCACAACGAACACCCCCAACCTTCCCCCTACCCTCCCCGCCTCCCCCAACCACCTCTCCTCTCCTCTCCTAACAACCACGTTAAAGATGAGTCTGTTGTTGTGGTTATTAGGCTCCATCTTATGTATCTTTAACTAGGTATATCTTAACTATCGTGTATTTTTTTTTTTTCAGTCTCTAGTCGTTGAGGTGTTTGTACGCTCATTGGTTTTACTTGTTCAGTTTTTTCATTTCCCTTTTTATTTATTTTTCGGTGTTAAATATTCTCCTGATTTATCTTGTATCTGTTTTTACACATTAACAACTTTTATATATATTTTTTCTTAACCCTAACTTCATTTTATTATTTTTTTTAAGTTAAGTAGGTTTTCTCCCTTTTTCTTCTTCCTTATTAGAACATTTTCATTCGCCTTCCCTTTTTATCTTTTAAGTCTGCCAGTGAGATGCTGCTTGACTCCATGGAAGAAAGCATCGCCTCGCCAACCTCTCCTCTCCTCTCCTCTCCTCTCCTTTCCCCTCCTCACTCAAGTTCTCATCTTCCTGTTCGTTCTCTAGCCAAGCACTTTCACGCATCCCTCACAGTCCTGGCTCTGTTCCCTTCTTTACCGTCTTGCACACACACACACACACACACACACACACACACACACACACACACACACACACTCTCTCTCTCTCTCTCTCTCTCTCTCTCTCTCTCTCTCTCTCTCTCTCTCTCTCTCTCTCTCTCTCTCTCTCTCTCTCTCTCTCTCTCTCTCTCTCTCAAATATTTCCTTGAGAAGCCTGAAAGCACCTACCACAAGGTGTATATTGGATGGATGGACACACATACACACATACTCACACGCACACACACATTCATACATACATACATACACATACATACACACACACATACAGACTCAAAGGTTTGACTGTAGGGATCAGTGAGTTCATTGTCTATAGGAGCAGTAATCTCTCCCTTCTCTCACTTCTCTCTCTTCTCTCTCTCTCTCTCTCTCTCTCTCTCTCTCTCTCTCTCTCTCTCTCTCTCTCTCTCTCTCTCTCTCTCTCTCTCTCTCTCTCTCTCCCCGCCGCCCCCTCTCGCTGCTGACCGAGTGGGGAAAAAACACGCGCAGTAAATCGGATTCGTTTCCCGCCTACTCACTCCCTGCGGCGGTAATCTAACTTGTACAGCCGCGTCGGTGCTCAGCTCAGCGCGGCAACGTCTAAGGCACGGCGGTAATGAGGCCTCCACGTATACAGGATCAGGTGGGGAAACATAACCAAGATGTATGTATCTTGGTGTTGGTTGGCCAAGAGATGTGAGGAATCTTGCCGCGACTAACCGACCCCCGACCCCAAGACACGAGAGGAAAGTCAAGGATGTATGTAATCTATGTTTTGATGTAAAATAACTATTCGTTTCATGACTTTGTGATTGCGGGGAATGAAAAGAAAAAATAATTGGGTATCTTTTTCTTAGCAATGTTGGTGAAAATACGTAAGGTTTTTGTTAAGCTCTCATCCCTCCTCCTCCTCCTCCTCCTCCTCCTCCTCCTCCTCCTCTTCCTCCTCCTCTCGGGAATGTAATTTTTTGATGGGTGTTGGTGTGGGGTGAGGAAAAGGCGGGGGGGGGAGGGGAGGGACGCGGTTATCGGTTCATTTACTCAGTGATAAGGTTGTCGGGATAATCGATAAGGTGGTAGTGATGGTGGTGTTGGTACAATTTTGGGTTCAGCCACAGAACCAACCTCGATGGAACGACATACATTCATTCATTCATTACACTGTTCAATAATATGGTTTCAGAAAGTAGCTTGAAATTTATTAAAGGTTATTCACACTCTGGGTTGTTATGTTTAATGTATACTAGTGATATATATTTGTTTGCTTTATGTTATGTTGTTGTTGTTTTTTGTTGTTGGTTTTTTTTAGTTTGAGATTAAAATTGGTGTTGTATTACTCTCATTTTTTTGTTTTTTTTTGTTTTTTTTTGTGCGCATCAGTATTAATGGAATGTGTCACGCCGGCCTCACTATGAACACACCAATTACACCTTTCCTATTTATTGATCTATTATTACTATTATCCTTATTATTATTATTATTATTATTATTATTATTATTATTACTATTATTACTATTATTATTATTATCATTATCACCTTGACGAAAAGCTCAATGTCATTCTTTTTTTACTTACGAATTCAGAAACAAAAACGAAGATAAGATACTCACTTCACAATACCTTTCCTTCCCCCAAACACACACACACACACACACACACACACACACACACACACACACACACACACACACACACACACACACACACACACACACACACACACACTAAAAACAAAACTTACAAACTCAAACATTTAGCACAACACACACAACAACACACCAATCTTCAAGAATCAACCTTTAACACACACCAGACACACACACACACACACACACCTTGCTACAAAACATACAAAAACATACATACTTAAACACCATAATCCCATCATCTCATTAGACTGCATAATTAACATACGTTAGATAATCTGTGAGGGGTACGAACACACCTCACCTCACCTCACCTCTCCTCACCTCTCCTCACCTTTCCTCACCTCTCCTCACCTCACCTCACCTCACCTAACCTCACCTCTCCTCACCTCTCCTCACTTTTCCTCATCTTGCCTCACCTCTCATCACTTCTCCTCACCTTGCCTCACGTCACTTTACCTATCCTCACCTCGCCTCACCTCACCTCAATTTTCCTCACCTCGCCTCACCTCGCCTCACTTTCCTTGTCACCGACCGAAGCGACCAGCCCGTAACTTGTTTATTGGCAAGCAGAGCAGCTCCTCCCACTAGGCAGGGTGGGATCGGGAACGCTTCCTGAATAGCAAATAAAGGGAGGAGGGGTAGGAGGAGGAGGAGCAAGAAGAGGAGGAATTGTAGTCGGTCGGGGAATAACGAAAAGACAAAAGACGGGTGAGTAAGAGAGAAAGAGAGAAAAGAAATAATAATAACAAGTAAATCGGAAGAAATAAATGGGTGAAAGAGACACACGGATGATGTAAATAAATAAAGAAGACAAGAAAAGAAAAGAAAAGAAAATAAAGACATGAAAGCAAATGGAATAATGAGGAGAAAACTTACCACGAATAATAAAGGTGAAAGCAGCGAAAAAATGTTGTGAAAAGCGAAGCGAGGAGAGAGAGGAAAGAAAAGCATATGAGACAATGAGCGAGGGAGAGAAAAAAAAAATAATGATAATACAAATAGGAAAGCAAAGAGAAAGCCAATGATGAAAAAGTGTCGAGAGAGAGAGAGAAAAAAAAAAAAAGAAAAAAAAAGAGAAAGAAAGAAAGGAAACAGATTATTTAAAATTGCGTCCAAACAAATGACAAATAACGAGTGAGTGAGTGAGATAAAAAATAAAAATTAAATAACAAATGAAAAAAGGAATACACCAAATAGCAAAGAGGAAAAAAAAAAAATATTCAAAGGGAAACACGAGAGATAAGAATACGAGGAAAAAGACGGCAACAGAGAAAGAGAGAAAGAAAGAGAAAGAAAGAAAGTCAATAGAAAACAATTGTGTTACGTAAGAATCATCAATTGATCATTTCGTTCCAACTCTATTTACACCGTTTTGCGTTGGATACATAAAGGAATCGATAAAAGGGAGAGAGAACGAAAAGAATAGAGAAACAAAAGAGCAGCAGAAGTTCACAGTTGAAAGGCGAGGTGAGTACACGAAAAAAAAATATATATATAAAACAAATAAAACAAATAAAACTTAAATTACAAAGGAAACTAGAAAAGATGATCAATGAATAAAATAATAAAACGCTGAGATGGACGAAAAATTTGTGAAAAAGAATATCGACGGATGAAGTGAATAAAGGAAAAGTGAAAGTTAGGGTTCGTGGAATTTTGCATCGAGGTGGTGGCGTGCAGGTAACCCAGCCCAGGTGAACCCCGGTACAGGTATGGGGCCGCACACACACACACACACACACACACACACACACACACACACACACACACACACACACACACACACACACACACATACTGACACACACACACATACTGACACACACACACACACACACACACACACACACACACACACACACACACACACACACACACACACACACACACACACACACTCATCCGACAAATAAAATGACTCGGAAACTTTTAATGTTTGGAATTGTGACACTAAATTAATTAGCATATTTTCCACAGCAGGTGTGGCTTTCATAACAGATGACCGGGTGTTACCCAGCTAATGTACATGTGTGTGTACATGAATGTGTACATGTGTAGGTGTGTGCGTGTGTGTGTGTGTTGTACTCACGTCACACATGACACGTTCACACACGTTGCATAAACAAATCGTTATTGTGTGATAAACCTTCGCAGGTGTGAAAACAAATCTACTCACTGCAAATAGTAAACATAAAAAAAATAATAATAAAAATTGGAAAAACAACATAGAGAAAAACCAATATTATTCCTGATAAATTAGAAAGGAGTTAAAAATCATCATCACATATCATCAACATCATCTCTACTACCGATGAGGCTGACAGCATGACTCTTGAGCAACGGAAAGTATCAGTCTGAGGAAAGAAAAAATATTCGCGGCATCTTCTATGTAGTACCACGCCCCCCCCTTCGCCCCCCCAGACACGCTATTCTTACTTATTCCATACCACACATGACCGCCTCGTTTTACTCTACCCTGAGCAGCCAGTGGATTCAGAATGGCTTTGTAACAGTGAATTGATATCAAAAGAATAGATAAAAAAGAGGTTGCCCAAGCCTTCCTCTGCCCTGTACTGAAGGCGAACCACGTTATGCGGAGATACATGATTGAAAAGTTCAGCAAATCCTTATCTCGCCTTGCTGGGACGACGCATGAACACCGCTGATAAACAGACACAAACCAGATGGATAGATTGATAAGTAATGATGATGATGATGATAATAACAATAGGTAATAATATCAATGCCAACAACAACAACAACAACAACAACTAATCTACATATGTGATACTTAATGGCCAATAAATAACCCAGAAAGTAGTAGCAGCAGCAGCAGAAGCAGTAGAGCGATGCAGCAGCAGGCAGAGCTAAGAGCCCATGAATAACCTCAGCTCATCATGCACAAGCTCGGATTAAGCTGATGAAAAAAGAATCGGCCGGATGCTCCAGACACAGGTAACACTCGATGAAAAAGAAGACAAAAAGCGAGGCAATGAAGGCTGCATAATGGTAGCAGTGGGAACAAAGGATGAGGGAAGAAGAATCACTGCTTTGCCTTTGCCTTGCCTTGCCTTGCCTTGCCTTGCCTTGCCTTGCCTTGCCTTGCCTTGCCTTGCCTTGCCTTGCCTTGCCTTGCCTTGCCTTGCCTTGCCTTCCACCTCCATCAACCTCACTGACGAAGGGACGCGAGGGAGAGAGAGGAAGAGAGAGAGAGAGAGAGAGAGAGAGAGAGAGAGAGAGAGAGAGAGAGAGAGAGAGAGAGAGAGAGAGAGAGAGAGAGAGAGAGAGAGAGAGAGAGAGAGAAAGCAACGGAGTAAGAGGGAAAAAAAGTGCCGGTGAAATAAAAAAAAGTATAAAAAAAAAAAAAGAAAGAAAGAAAGAAAGAAAGATAAATTTGAACCTACTCGTCCAGGGAAGCGTAGGAGGGAATTATATTAAATACACTGAACACACAATTGAAAATATAGATACTGTCATGGTGGGTTTTCTCGTCTCATTTTCTGCAGTAATACCAAACAAACCACAGCAATGAGAAAAAACGTGAATGTAAACACAGCATAACAGCACCGTCTCATAACGCTTGCCAACATACACCCTCCTCCTCCTCCTCCTCCTCTTCCTCCTCCTTCTCCTGCTGCCCGTCTCGCCGCCAGCCAAAAAGACAAAACTCGTGCCCTCACACAACTCCCCCCCCCCTTCCTTGGCTCAGTGCCACTCTTCTCTAGCTTTACGTGTGTGTGTGTGTGTGTGTGTGTGTGTGTGTGTGTGTGTGTGTGTGTGTGTGTGTGTGTGTGTGTGTGTGTGTGTGTGTGTGACTGCATTATTTTCGGTTTGCTTATCTGTCTCTATCTCTTTGTCTCCTTGTTCGTTTCAATCCGTCTGTCTGTGTGTGTTTCTGTGTGTCTGTTCTCTCTCTCTCTCTCTCTCTCTCTCTCTCTCTCTCTCTCTCTCTCTCTCTCTCTCTCTCTCTCTCTCTCTCTCTCTCTCTCTCTCTCTCTCTCTCTCTCTCTCTCTCTCTCTCTGAGGTGCCATAAATTACGACATAAATAATTCAGTCTTGTTATTCACTTCCACACGACACTTGCCTCCCCCTTTCCTCTTCCTCCTCCTCCTCCTCCTCCTTCCCCTCCTCCTCCTCCTCCTCCTCCTAAGCCGCTCTCATCCTCCTCCTCCTCTTCCTCCTCCTCCTTTCTCTTCTGTTCTGTCTTTCTTCTTCCTCCTCCATATTCAACTACCTCTTCACTTCTCTTCCTCCGCTTCCACAATCTGCTTTTTTTTTTCTTCCTCTTTTTTTTTCTCCTCCTCCTTCGCATTTCCACATTCACTCATACAGTTCTCGGTTTGACAGGAATACACACACACACACACACACACACACACACACACACACACACACACACACACACACACACACACACACACACACGCACACACACGCACACATTCGCGAAGTCATGGGTTATTGAGCAGAATACACACCTGTCTCAGCAGCCTGGGAGGAGGAGGAGGAGGAGGAGGAGGAGGAGGAAGAGGAGGACAAGAACGGTGCTGCTATGCAAGTTCATTACCATTCTTCTCTGAATTGCGTAAGTTCTTTTGTAAAATGTTGTTTTTTCATCATTATCCTTATCATTGTTATTCTTATCATTATTATTCTTATCATTATCATTATTATTATTATCTTTATTATTGTTATTATCACCCTTATTGTCTTCACTCTAAATGAAAGTAGAGAGACACACACACACACACACACACACACACACACTCACTCCTTCTCTTATACTTTTTTTCCTTTAGTGATTGTTCTTAGTAGTGGTGTTTTCCAACTGCTGCTGCTGCTGCTGCTGTTGTTCTTTTCCTTGAGGCTGATAAAGCAAACAGCCGGGAATCCTCACTAAATTTATAGTACCTTCGTTTTACACACACACACACACACACACACACACACACACACACACACACACACACACACACACACACACACACACACACAGAAAGAAGCAGAAACAGCAAGATGAAAGTGATGATAATAATGAATGATAATAGAATGTGGTAAAAGAAAATGAAAGAGGAGTCAAGTTTATTTTCTTCTTTTTTTCTGGTTTTGTGGGAATGTGAACTTTCTGTGGCAAAGGTTCCCAGCCCTCCATCCTGGCCTCGTTTACTAGTCTTTTAAACAAGCACAAATTGATGATGATGATGATGATGATGATAATAACAGTAGAAACAATAATAATAATAATAATAATAATAATAATAATAATAATAATGATAAAAGATATAATAATAATAAATGTACAACCAGATAATCTAACTATGTACAACCTAACAGATGTGACAACCTAACTCCCTCAACATTGTATAACTTCAAAGCTAACCAACCGTTATCTGCACCTTGATATTTATACAGAAATGGCGCAAAAATACAAGTCAAATGTTTTACAAAATATCTTCAGTCATTTTACATATGAATAAAAAGATGACAAGAGTTGACAATTGAAGTCTTCGATTCCAGAAATTTATTGTCTTGTGATTCAACAGGTAAATATTGTTTATATTTAATCTACATTCAAGTGGAGAAAACACATATAACTGAGAGCCATGAATGTCCCCTTGTTTTCTTTTTCTTGAGGGGTGACTGCTGGAAAATAATGCTTCATAGATGGCAAGCGGCAGTGAGTATAAACTTCACCGTCGATTAACCCAATTGTGCGGCGCGTCAGTGTTGCCAGGGCAGGGTGGGGATGCCAAGCTGGCGTTGAGCATCTGCAGTGGTTATATGTTATTGTAGTGTACAGTGTTGTTGTAGCAGACCAGATAGTGGTGTTGTAGTGTTGTGGTGTTAGTTGAGCAGCCATTAGGTACCATCAATTTATGCTGACTTCTGACATAAAGTTGCTATCATCTTGACTTGTTGTGGTTATCTATTTCCTCCAGACTGTTCACCCTGAAGTGGTTAACGGCAGCCTGTGGCATCCTGTTACTTATCCGGGCTGTTGATAGCGGATTGCATGCGTGTGTGTGTGTGTGTGTGTGTGTGTGTGTGTGTGTGTGTGTGTGTGTGTGTGTGTGTGTGTGTGTGTGTGTGTGTGTGTGTGTGTGTGTGTGTGTGTAAAACGAAGGAACTATAAATTTAGTGAGGATTCCCGGCTGTTTGCTTTATCAGCCTCAAGGAAAAGAACAACAGCAGCAGCAGCAGCAGCAGCAGTTGGAAAACAGTACCACCACTACTAAGAACAATCACTAAAGGAAAAAAAAAGTATAAGAGGAGGAGGAGAAGGAGGAGGAGGAGGAGAAAAAAGAAGAAGAAGAAGAAGAAGAAGAAGAAGAAGAAGAATATAAGATAAAAAAAGAAAGAAAGAAAGAAAGAAAAGCAAAGGAAAAACAGCAACATAAAAAAACTCATTGCCAATAACAACATCAACAATTTTTTCTCCACCTTAACAAGTAGCGAGTTCCATTAGACAAACACAACACAACACACCACAACACAAACACACCACAACACAACACAACACAAACACACCACAACACAACACAACACAACACAACACAACACACACACACAACACAACACAACACAACACAACACAACACAACACAATACAACACAACACACGCCACTAACTGACTGACTCATTGACTATTATTATGACTTCATGAATATATTAGGAATTTCAATAATCGAAGGCTTTGTGAATACCAATAACCAACAACCACTTACTTACAAAGCCAAGGAACACACATCAACGCACGCCCACACCCACCAACGGTCACTCAGAATGTATA